>VDFB02109042.1:39545772-39578300 GCA_007258455.2 Sequoia sempervirens
TTTAATTGATGTCAAAAGGGGAGAGAAGTGAAAATTGACATGAAGAAGATGACATATTTGATGACTGATTTTAGGAGGAGGAAAAAAAAATGGAAGGCAGATGATGGAGTGTTGTTGCAAATAATACTTATTTGATGATTGGTTTTACGAGGGAAAAATAGAAAATGTAAGGAAGATGATGGAGTGTTGTTATAGACAGGGGGATAAGTGTTATTCCTATTATGAGTTTCAATGTTTTTCAAAGTGTGTTTCCATCAATGACAAAGGGAGAGATTGTTGGAATTATTGTTATTAATGTCCAAGGGTAAACATGTTGATCATTGATGTCCATGAATGTGCTCTAGAAGGTTATTTGAACTAGCAGAGTAAGCTTTGACAAGTTTCCAAAGTTCAAACTTCAAGCACCAACCTTAATTTATACTGCTTTCAAGGTTCAAACTTTGGGTATCAGGCTTTCCTTATACTACCTACTAGAAGTGTTAAGTTAAATTTTTGTCAGGCTTTTAGCTTGTCTTATACCTGGAATGCCCTAGAAGAAATGAAGGAAGATCATGTTAATTCAAAGAGGATTCAGACATCGGGCTTCAGATATTTGGATTATGCCTTCCCTTTATGTTTGAGGAAAGGAGTATGGTGGATCTCTAATCCTTGACACCCAAAATGGTCGGACATCATGGATCAGTCTTAAGGCTTATGCCTTAACAATTTGTTGACTATGCAGAAAGGAGTTAACCCGATGGTTGACACCCAAAACTATTAACTCTTGTGAAGGAATTGTTAGGAATGCTTATGCCTTACCAAAAGTATAGTAAGAAGTATGGTGGATAAGAAAACTTTGACATCCGACATCTCAAAGAAGGTGTATCAGTCATGGTGTTGGATAGAGTTTATTTTTTAATGGTGATTGGTAATTTGTAGTTGAAGGTCAGTTAAGTTATATAGTTTTTGGCCCATCTCAAAAACTAGCTTATTTACCCAAAATTTGGATGTCTTGAGGTTGTCGGTCTTTTTGTTAGATATCACAACCATGTCAGTCATCTCCCAGGTTTTCATAACATTTCCTATTCTTGACACATTATAACTTATAGTTTGAGTTTCATCTTTTTGAAGTCCCAAAGTGTGTCGGTGACTAAAAGAATCATTGTAACCTTTAAATTTTTTTCTTAAGTCAAGTCATTTTGGAATTTTGTCCAAGTTAGGAAATTTTTGTCAATCCCCAAAAAAGCTATGATAATCTTCTCTTTTTCCACCCATGTTGAAGTTAAGTCCTTTTAGCATTTGATGTTGGTTGAAAAATCTCCATCGGTCGTTGACAAGGTTATAAGAACATGTCTTTTTTCCGAAGCTAGAATAGTGGAATGTGACATTAGGATAATAGGTGGAAAGCATTGATTGCATCGAATGACTTCTATACACCATGTTTCTCATTTTCTTGAGCACAAAGAAAAAAGCAATGAGTGATGGTTAGTGGAGCATGACATCAGAAGGGATAGATGGTAGCGTCCCTCTATCCCACTAAGAGTATGGTGGGTCCTCGACTTAGCCCTGTGGGAGAGTGGTATAGTGATAAGTTTCCTCAAGGATAGATGGTGATATATGATTTTATTACTTTTTTTATTCACATCACTATTGTGAATTCCTTCTCTAATGCATACAACCAATAGGCAAAAGGTTGTGGATGAGCATGGTGGGTCCTCTATTCAAGTTAGTGATGGAGCAATACAAGGACACATGTTTAAAGAGATGGATGGAAAGTTCCTATTGTGTCACATCATTTCTTCACATTGCATAAATGATTCTTAAGCTTGAAACAATGTAGCAACAAGCATAAGGTATGTGACAAAGATCAATGATGATTGTTTAAAGGAAAATTGATCAAATGACAATGTTTTAAAGTTTAGACAATTAAATGTGAATCATCAGATCATGGTGAAAAATAGAAGATCAAGGGTTGACATTCAAAGTAAGCAAATGGTTATTCTTAGAAGTCAAAATTTGATGGGAAGTTATGGAAATGAAGTTGATTTGGATGTATTTTTAGAATTTTTGAATTAGTTAGGGTTTGTGATTTTTGCTACCATCCATGTCAAAAATGGTGGCGTGAATCTAGATACAAAAATTGGAATCCTGACAAATCATTTAGTGTGACAGTTGTGATTAGTTAGGGTTTTGGTAACGATGAAACAGTTAGTGTTGCAGTCAGGATGTGTGTGTGAGTGAGTATCAAATACAGATTCTTGATATTGCATATGTATTATAGAAATATCAATGAAGTATTATTTGAACATATGTAGGTTGTAGAATTGAATCCTTGTTTAGGGGTCATATAGGATATTGTGATATACAAAAATCTATCAAAATGATGAATATGGAAGTGTGAGTGGAGAGAAGCAGAGAGTAGAGGAAGCAACGTAGTAAATTGAAAAGGTGCTTTCTAAGGTTGATGAAGAACTAGTATCAACACATATGAACTAGTAATGTTGTAGAGGTTGGTGCCTCAGAAAGGTTGAGTTGGGGTTCAATTAGGTGTGCATTCTACTAGGAGGTTGGTGCCTCAAAACATTGTCTTGGGTGTAAATGTACCTGTAAGTGGGTGCTTACAAATCATATGTAATACCTTTTATTGTGAGGCTAGATTTGAGCAATAGAATCAAGCAATTTTTCTCACCATGTTTTTTTCCCATATTGGGTTTTTCATGTATATTTGGTGTTTTCTTATGTGTGTGATATTTTGTGATCTTTGATCTTTTCTACTGTTTTAAAGTGGTAAAAATTTTCATACACTAATTCACACCCCCTTCTCAGTGTATTGGTGCTCTTTCAACAATTGACTCTAGAACCATGATTTGTGAAAGACCCATCAAAGTATAGTTTCTATGTAGTAGAGGTTTCTATCGTGAAGATGGATTCATCGGGGAAATCAAAAACTAAGGGATGATCTTCCTTTGTTGGAGCATCTGTAAGTTGGTTAGCTATCACTTTTATTTTTATTTCTTTTCAATGAACATACTCTATATCAATTTCACTCAGAATCATTACCCATTTTGCTAGTTGACCTATTAGAGCTGCTTTACTGATCAGATATTTCAAAGGATCTATCTTTGCTACCAATTTTGTGTGGTGATTTAGCATGTAGTGTCAAAGATTTTGAGTGGAAAAGACAACTATAATGCATTATTTCTCAATAAGACTATAGTTAATCTCATGCCCTACAAGTGTATGGCTGATATAATAGATGGCTTGTTCTTTTCCTTCTTCGTCATTCTATGCTAACAAGATTCCCAATGCTGACAAGGTTTCCAATATGTATAGTATTAGGTGTCTTCCATCAATAGGTGGCATGAGAACTAGTAGAGTTAGTAGATAATATTTGATATTTTGAAAATATTCCTAGAAATGATTGATCCATACAAACGTGACTCCCTTACAAATGAATTGTTGGAATGGTTGAAATTTGTTGGCCAACTAAGCTACGAACGTTCAAATAGACTATATTCTTCCCTATAGAGTATGTAACTAAATTATATATTTTAGTGGAGTCATATCCATTATAGCTTTTACTTTTTTGGTGTCAAATTTGATACCTCTACAAGAGACTATGTATCCTAGTAGCTTATTGGATTGCACCCCAAAGATGCACTTTTTTAGATTTAATCTGACCTTGTACTCTTCCAAAATTTTGAAAATATTGTCTAACACTATTGAATGACTCTCTTGATAGTGATTTGGCTAACAAGTCATCAACATAGTCTTCCATGAGTGTGTGCATGTCGTCATGATAAATTGTAGTCATAGCCCTTTGAATGTTGCTCCAACATTCTTAAGACCAAAAGGCATGACATTCCAACAATATGTACCCCAAGTACAAGTGAAAGTCTTTTTATGTTGATATTCGAGGGAAATTCTAATTTGATTATATCCTGGGAAACCGTCCATGAGTAAAAGCATTTCATATACTTTTGTAAGGTCTACTATGATGTCAATGTTTAGCAACAAGAAGTCATCTTAAGGACAAGCTTTATTCAATTCTCTAAAATCTATAAAAACTATGATTCCACTAGCTAGTTTTGTTATGGGTACAATATTTGAAATCCACTCTGCATAATCTATAGATCGAATGAAACCAACATGAAGCAACTTCTTCAATTATGCTTTCACTATAAGTGCTATTTGGGGATGCATCTTTATCAAATTTTTCTTGAGAGTTTTTGCATTAGGAAACAATGGAAGATGATGAAAAACCAACTCAAGGTCCAACCCAGGCATATCAATGTATGACCAATAAAAATTGATTTGTATTTCTGAAAATAAATTGATGAATTCTAACTTTTTGGTGGTTGTCAAAGATTCTACAAAAGTGCACTATTCTAGGATTGTCCTCAGTACCAATATAATTGATTTCTTTCGATTTTTCCACAAGAAATAGTGATCTCTATTGGTTTATGGGGAGCATGTAAAACCCTCCATCCTTGGGCACCTCAGAGAGGTTTTCACCCTCAAATATGTCCTTGTATTTAATTTTTCACAGTCTAAAGGCCCATTTTGGTTTTCACCTAGAGACCTATTATTTTTTATTTTTTTATTTCTTGTGACTGGAGGATGGAGTAGACTCTCCAAAATAAACTATGCTATCAAGTTCTATGATGAATCCAACTTTATGATCCCCATTTGGTATTCCATCTCAAAGTCCCATAAACTCAGCTATTGTTTCATCATTCTCACATATGTCTAGGCTTAGAGGTCCTTGTTGATCCCAATCTATCAATTATGGGTAGACTAGAGGTAAGTCATTATCAGTATCATTATAGCTCAAGAATAAGGAAAATATGGTAAATACTGATGTATCATCAGGATCCTAAAAGGTATCGATCTAAGCTCGACAAGTGATATATTTTGTTTGAGAGGGGGATTGTTTAGGCTTACAAAAGGTTTCACTTAGGTCATACTCACTAGAGGATTTTTTGGAACCCCATTCATATTCATTGGAGTATGTTTTGATATGGTAATACTTAGATGTCTTGACATCATTGGAAGCATTAACGTTTTTATCTGAAGGTGACTTAGTATCGGGAGAATTCACTTTTAATGGTTTATACCCTAACCCTTTATTCTTTAGTAAATTAGGAGGTAGTAGTAGCTCCATCATTCTATTCTTGTGTAAGACAAGACCACTATTCCCATCATAACCTTTTCATTTCAATATCCCAATATCCTTTCCATATTGATCAACTAGTATCTATATGGTCTCAGTGTCTTCTTCATCCTTATAGATCCATGTAGATATATCCTCACCTATAGTATCTTTACTTATCACACCCCAATTAGTGAAAGTAGTGGGAGGATTGTGGATGACAACCTTAGGTTCCTTCTGGATAAGATGAGGTTTCCCATGAGATTTTGGTGATGTAGATAACTAGCCAATGTAAAATGAACTCTAAATGTTATAGTCTCCATCTCCTTGGTTTTGGATTTGGACTCCACCTTTGGGAACACAAGTGGACAAAGTTGTAGGTGTGGATAATGAAGAGGGATCAATGTAATGTGGTGTAGAGGATAGAGATGCTTCCCAATTGATAGGCACTTGATGTTCAAAGGTTCCCTTCATATTACAATAAGACTGGAAGGGGTCAAGGTTTCTTGGTATGGTGATTTCAGTGCCGTTATAGGGAAACTCAAGGCATTGATGGTAGGTGGAAGGAACGACCTTCATGGCATGAATCCATAGACAACCAAGGAGAAGGTTATATGGTAGTTCTAGATCTAGGACTTGAAATGTTGTATTTTGAATAGCAGGTCCAACTCTTATGGGAAGTATAATTACACCTTTGGAGGAATGCTCGACATCATCATAAGCCCTTATGATGATTTTATTAGATATGTCTATACAAGCTTCAAAGAATTGGGCCAAAGTTTTAACCAATTTTAAAGTGCATATTTTTAGACCTACTCCATTGTCTATCAAGACTAATTTTGTGTTTGTTTATTTATACCTCAAGATGCAATGGATCATTATGGTTTGATCTTTGCATAGGGAAATATCGCTTGGAAAAATTGATGTGATGGGTGGTAGCCAAGTACCCTACCATGGCCTAAAATTGATTGGAATTTAGGTCTATGGGGATGGAATTCTCTTGTAAAGCTTTGTCAAAAATGGCTTTGCTCTCAAGAGATATATAAAGTAACTCAAGGATGGATATATGTGTGGGAGTCTTTCTTAGATGGTCTAGGAGGTTATATTGAGCGTTTGGTTGTAGATTAGAAGTGGCCCCTTGCAAGACCACTTCAGATCTCTGGGTTGTGACAACACATTCTGTATTTTTCTTAATGGTAATGATAGAGATATTATTTTGAGAAGCTTGAATGATATTAACGGTTTACTCATATGATGCACTGGTATAAGGGTATGTGCAGGATCATGATGGGCCAAAAAGTGGCAATATGATGGGTATGTGTAGGGTATGTGGCTGACAACTCTTTTTTACCCAAAATTGATGAAACAAAAAGGGTTTTTAAAGGAGATTCTCAACTTTCCACAAATATAAATTATGCTTTACTTTGAATTTAATAAATAATTATTATTCATTTTCTATTTGAATTACGACTAAAGTCCTGATTGATAGGCTGATTGAAAAATATCTATAGCTTTCAAACAATATCACATTTTTTGAATCTGAAACATGCGTCACATTCTATGCTTTTATATATGCATTTAAAGGTTTTTATATTTTTTAAAATTTGTAGTAAAAAATTCATAATTAATTATTCACTTGGAAAAAAATTACAAACAAATATGCATCACATCGGGACATGAGTCCTCTACTTATATCTAAAATCTTATAAAAAAATATTATCATTTTATTGTGGTTAGGGTGGTCAGACTAACACCTACTTCTTATTTTTTCCTTGAAATTTAAGTACTACTGCATTGAAATTTCAAATTTTCACCAAATAGATTTTTTTTTTGTAAATAAACCGAATAGTTTAGAAACTACAATCAATTTGCTATAGATTCTATTCTTACATATTTTTGAAATAATATAGATAACTTATTCAAATTTTTACGTCAAGTTGCCTAACTCTGATTTTTCTGAATTTTTTGCCACTTAATTAGGGCCCGTTTTTTCCATGATGATCCTGCACATACCCATAATTGTCTTGGTTACCTATATTGATCCCTGAACTGGAGGATTTTCCCGACCCATGATCTTGTAGAGGATTTTTGAAAATGGTATGGTCAACATTCGTCTTCCCTTGTGAATTATCTATGGATATGTCACCTTGTTCAATGATATTTTTGGATAGTGCCCTTAAGTTTCCAACATGAGGATGTCTTATGTCCTTTTGTAAGATGGTATTCATAAAAATCATTATCATTCCACCAATTTAGTTTGAATAGTCCTGGTTCATAGTGTTTTATTTTTGGGAGTTGAATGGTCCATTTGATTGCAACAACTTCTTCAAAACTGATTCAATGGATTCCCCTAGGGGTGTATATACGTTTATTTTGGTATGTTTATTTGTGGGAGACCTCAACATTATTGATTTTTTTGAACCACATTCATGGATTGGTTTTGACTTGTTGGTTGATTGTTTGATGTGGAAGGACCTTTAAGATGAATGGTGGTATGAACTTTATTAACCAATTTGGCATCAACTACCCCATCATTAGTGAAATTCTTGTTTCAGGAGACCGTGATCCCACAAAGCTGGTTTAAATTTCTGGGAGGAACTGATTTTTGCTGAAATCACATATTTTTAGAAAATATAATGATTTAACCCTTAAAAGGTTCCATTTAAAGAATTCCAATTGAAGAGGATTTTATCAAACTACCTTAAATCAAACCTCCTTGGATAGAACCCTGCTAGTTTTAAACCATACCTATAACAGAGTCTCCTCTGCACCTATCAAAATGCTGATAAAAAACTACTTTTGATTTACCTTTTGGGGGATCAAATGAATTCATTTAAAATATATTTTTTGTAAGTATGTAGTCCTTATTATAAGCTTCCCAAAAAGTATAATTTTAAATAAATTTAATATAATTATTATATTTATTTTTTATTTCTCGTGAATGTAGGTTTTTCACCGAAAATCAAGCTCTCTATTTTGCACATGTGGAAAAATAGCAGGATATTAAAAAAAAAAATAAAAAATATTAGTGCACTAGATATTGAAGTCCTTGATCCAATAAAGAAAAAAATTTTGAATTTTGATACATACAAAAAAGTTGTGTTATACAATTGCGCTATGTCTGAATTATAATTGGTTTAAATTTAAAACTTGATTAAAGAAAAAATATTCAATAAAAAACTATATAACCAAGTGGAAGCACTAGATATCAGAGTTACGAATCTAAATTTGAAAGAATTAGAATTTTATCCTTCATGGAAAAAAAGTTATACGTTATACGGTGAGCATCACTTTTTAAAAATGTTTTTCTATGAAAAAAACTAGTTTTCAAGGGAGATAGAAAAAGAAGTGCAATCTAATTCCAAAAATTTTGAAAAAAAAAATATTTAGAATCTATAGACAAAATTTCACAAAACTCTAGTTTGCATCATCTTCAAATTCCTCACGATTTAGCCGCTATAGGTCCACGAAAGTGAAGATTTAGTTAAAAAAATTATTTCAGTGTTCAGTTTGGCCAAAAATTGTAAACCACTATTGTGGGATCACCTATTTTTTTCATTGGGATTGTTTTGGTTTTATTTGAAGATTTTGATTAATCCTTGTCTAACAAGTGCCCTCTCAATAGAAAAACCTTTCTTAACAACCTCTTCAAAACTATTGCAACAATGGATTTGTAGTTGAGACATTAGTTCATTGTTTACATTCTCCACAAACATGTGTACCAATTGTTTCTTAGGGATATCACATGGACATTTGCTAATCATACCTCTCCATCTCTAGAGGAAATATGTGAATTTTTCTCCCTCTTTTTTTTGGTTGTAGCTAATTTTTCAAGAGTGATGTCACTTTCAATGTTGTAGGAGAAGTGCACGAAAAACTTATCGGCTAGTTCATTCCATGTTTTTATCTCAAGAGGTAGGTTTCAAAACCACTCTAGAGTTTGTCCCAAAATGTTACGTGGGAATAATCTCACTAAGTACGTGTGCTCAAAAGTGATGTACATGCACACAGTATGAAATTCTCTCACATGTTCTTCTGGATCTCCCTTTCCCAGGTTATATTTGTTAAAGTTTGGAGAATTTAAATGTTGAGGGAAAGGTACTATATATGTTTTGATCAAAGGGATAAGGACATAGTTCTTCCATGGAGTATGTTTTATTTGTTCCACTCACTTGCATATTGGAGACTTGTCATTGTGATGCTTGCATTTGAATTGTGTCAATGTAGATATGGGTGATAGTGATGTGTCTATTGTGTTTGCAACTACATTGGTGTATTGATGTCTCATGTTTTTTGTAAGTGGAGGTTCACTTTGAACATGGTATTGGTATTGGTTTGGTGTTGAGGTAGATTTTGACTCATTTTTTAGTATTGTGTTATGAAATTGAGGTTTGGGTTGATGTTATGTTCAGGTGGAGGTGGATCAGTGTTCAAAGTTGACCCAAAATACATGCTTGTGTTTGGTGTAGTGTTAGTTATTTGGGGTTGTTTTCTTGGTGTGGAAATGTGAATCCTTCGTGTCTTTTTTTGTGGGCTTTGGTTTGTGATGTTTTGACCAATGGAGGTGGTGTTGGTTGATGGTGTGACACATTGGGAGAGCAAAGGATTTCCAAAATCCATTCCCATGGTGTTAGATGTTGCAACAAATAGATTGCCAAATGAGGGAATTGGTCCTTGAGATGTTGGATTTGTTCTTTTGGTCCCAAATGTTGGAGTAGGGGGTATGTTTGTAGTTTTCGTGTTATGTGTAGTTCCCCCATGTGGTATACTAGTGTGCATTTTTTGTGAAGTGGAATGACTTGGTGGAAATGTGGGGTATGTGCAAGATCATCATGGAAAAAATAGGCCCTTAAGTGGTGATGAAAATTCAAAAAAATCGGAGTTAGGCAATTTGATGTAAAAATTTGAATAAGTTATCTATATTATTTCAAAAATATGTAAGAATAGAATCTGTAGCAAATTAAATGTGGTTTGTAAACTACTAGGTTTATTTTTTTTTAAAAATCTATTTGGTGAAAATTTGAAATTTCAATGCAGTAGCACTTAAATTTCAGGGAAAAAATGAGAAGTAGGTGTCTATCTGACCACCCTAACCATAATAAAATGATAATATTTTGTTATAATATTTTAGATATAAGTAGAGGACTCATGTACCGATCTGATGCATATTTTTGTAATTTTTTCCAAGTAAATAATTAATTATAATTTTTATTACAACTTTTAAAAATATAAAACTCATATGTCACCTTAACTTGGTCAAAACTTCATGAAATTCATTTTTTTTTAATCATATAGTATGCAAAGCATAGAATGTGATGCATGCTTTGATTCAAAAATGATATCATTTGAAAGCTATAGATGTTTTTCAATCAACCTATCAATTAGGACTTTAGTCGTAATTCAAATAGAAAATGAATAATAATTATTTATTAAATTTAAAGTAAAGCATAATTTATATTGGTGGAAAGATGAGAATCTCCTTTAAAAACCCTTTTCATTTCATCAATTTTGGGTAAAAAAATTCGTTAGCCACATACCCTACACATACCCATCATATCGCCACTTTTTGGCCTATCATGATCTTGCATATGCTCTGTGCTATGACCTTGTGTTTGAGTTTGTGTTGTCCCTTCTACAATTGTGGAAGTGTCAAAACCAAAGGGAAGTTTGGACCCATTTTGAGTGAGTGGTAGAAAGTATTTATCAGGATTTTCTTTGACAAGCTCTTCTATGATACACAATATCTTAGGATCTTGGGAAGCACTTTCAATTTCTTCTAGGGTTAGATGTTTTTCAATATCATGTATCATAAGATTTGAAAAAGGATTTGGAATTTAAGGTTGTGATGTTGGGGGTTGGTTTGAATATGACCCAAAGTTCATGGTCTAGTTGGATTTAAGTTGGGGTCACTTGTGGAATCCATGTCTTTTCATTTCCTTTATGACCTAGTGAAGACCATATAGGACTTATGACTCATGGATTTTGAGAGTTTTTGAATGAATGCAACTAAGGATGAATATGCAAGATGATAATGACACTATATTATTTTTTGGTACCTTTTTGGATATAAGGGTGCAAGATGGTAATGAAGCTATGACTAAGTTTGGTGTGCAAGGTGATAATGAAGGTATGACTATGTTTGGAATGAAAAAGTGGTAATGAGAGTATTCTTGTGCTTAAGGTTATTGTATATGCAACTTTGAACCTTAGAAAGGGGATGCTAGGAAAACTATGATAATCCAAGGTAAAAAATCTATATATCTAGACCTCAAGAGGATAAGAACCAAGATGATGATGATGATTGGATAAAAAGGTGAACCTAGACTAGACACATGAGCTCTAAGCCCAACCTAAGGATAAGATAGATAAAATATGATAAGGTCAAGATACCCAAATATGTGACTATGGTCTGATCAATGATTGGATAAGCCACCTAATATCAAGACTCAAATATGGTAATGGATGGACAAGCTAAGATGCCAAATGTAACCTATGATATGCAAGATAAAGCTAAGGAAAATAGTAAAATGCAATGGATGGTATGACTAGACTGAAAAAGTATCATTTTAAATGATGATACAATTATTATCTGATAGGAAACTGAAAGTTGGATACTTAAGTATTTCCCCAAAATATTTGAAAATAGCATTTGTGGTGCATAATAAGCTCTAGGTGTGGTGTAGGCCTAGCCAATTGTGGTGTATAGACAAATGCAATTTTTTTTGTCTTCCTAGGGTTTTTAAAAAATGCAGTGTTGTTTTTGACAATTGCAATGTTCTATTCAACAATTGCGGTGTTCTATGTAGCAGTTGTGGTGTTATAGTTTCTGGTCTCAAATTGATGCTCTCTAAATGGTTTTCCATTTTGGGTAATTTTTAGAATTGATCATGAAACACATCAAACACTCAAAAGACATATTTGGCTATTTTTTACTCTTTGGCTTCTTAGTAAGCAAGTATTTTGCAAGTTTTCTTCCACAAAACTCACTAGGGCTTGGTTCATAAACAATATAAGAAAGCACAACCTAGCTAGTAGTAATAGGGTTATATACTAAAGTGGGAATACCTCACCTTTTGGGTGATGTTAAATCCAAGTACGAGGAGTGGGTGAACCTAGAGTATGCCAAGGTCATGTACCACCTTGACACCTCTCACCTTGAAATGATGAAATACAAACAAGGAACTATGCCACGTCAACCAAGCACCATACATGGTAAGTAACTTCTTGTGATGATGCTATCATGATGCACCAATAATAGTAAATGGTTGAAAGAGGTTTTAGGCTTATAAAAAAATGGTTCTTACTCTCATGTGAACTCCAAATAACACAATGGCCTATTAGTGATGGAAGACTGAAGTCTCTAACCCCCATCCATAATCACTAGAGGCCGTAGGGCCCACCCTCTAAGGCTCAAATGGATTATGCTCACTTTTCATTTTTTGCACTTTTATATAGCGTACTAGAGGTATATATGCTAGGGGTCATTCTCAGGGGTGCAACTCCACTGGCAAGCCCACTCTACTCATAAAAGAAAAATGGGAATCTTATGCAATGCTCTTTCTCATCACCCAGGAATCACACATAGTGCAAGGGGAGAGGATACTTAAGATTATGTTGTTCCACTATTTCTCATCACCCAAGAATCACAAGTAGCACGAGGGGAGAGGATACTTTAGGTAAACACATATTTGGTAATAACACATGCATGCAAGTGCACAAAACACGAAAAACACTTGTTCTTTTTAAGTGCCAATTCCAAATGTTCCTAATTTAGAAATAAAAAACACATAATGGAACCCTGCAAGAAATTGGATTAGTAGTTTAGATCAAAAGATATTCTCTCGATGATTGTCACAAGTTGGAAATTAGATATTAGTAACAAAAAAATACCTACCCTAATGAATTCAAAAAGTAGAAAATGAAAATCTTGTATCTATACCCTCTTTTTTCTATGACAGTGAAATGTAGTGTACATAGGATCAAATGCAGTGTTTAGATGTGTCACATGATAAAACATATGTGGCTTACAAAATAGTGACTACTGCTCTAGGAATGACAATTGTACCTTTGGGAATGGTAACATCGACATAGAAATTGATGATTGCAGTGCTCTAGAGCACGATTGTGGTGCGAAAACATGTGGCTATAAAAAAAATATATTTGAAAAAAAATGGAAAGTCTAATGATGCCAATGATGTAAGAAGATTTTTAGAATGTCATAGAAATAACCAAAAGCCAATAAAATGATTTGAATCAATAATGATTGAATGATTTTGAGATTTACAAGATAACAGTTAGATGCATTGTTCTAGGCAATAAATGTGATGTGACAAACTTCACGTGCATCACGTCATACAACGATTGCAACATTTAAAGGCTCAATTGTATCACTACACACAACAAGTGCTTCTCACACCTAAAACTCAATAATTTCTCATAATTTTCATAAAATTTGATTAGTTCATGCCAGGTTCACCAAATGTAGATTGGGTAAAATTCAAGGGAAAGAGCATGAATCAATGATAGAAACCACAAAACTACCTAATTCAAGCTATGAAGACCCTAATCTAACAATGAAGCATAAATGACAATAGAAATCACAATAATGAAGCAATAAACCTCAATTCCTATGCCATTAGTTGAATCACCTCCATTGCTCTTCTCCATGTTGCTTTGTTTGTTCTCAGATTTTTAGTATGCAATGTACTTGATAAGCTTGATGTTGACAATTGATAGCAAGATATCAAGATAGATGATATGATAGCAAAAATTTAAATATTGTGGCTAAGGTTGTAATGAATATGATAGGTTTCTTTTATAAAAATCCCAATTCAAATGAAGGGTGAGGATTGAATGATGAGGCATGAGAATCAATGGATGATGCTAATTGAGAAGAAAAGAGATAAAGATGGGAAAGATTTACCAAAAATCAAGAAATTAGTTGAGATTTAGGGCTTGGCTAAGAAGAAATAAATTAAACAATGATAACATTTTTTTAATTTAGGAAAGGGAAAAATGAATAATCAAATAATTAGAAATAATTATTTAATTATAGAAGAAAGGTGGAGCGGGAAATATTAAATAATTAAAAATGATTATTTAATAAAAGATGGAAGGAAAATGATAAATAATTAAATAATTCAAAACAATTATTTAATTATAGAGGAAGATAAATGATAAATAATTAAATAAATAGGATTTGCTTAATTATAGAGGGAAAAAACTAATGAATAATTAAATAATTAAAATAAATATTTAATTATAGATGAAAATGGGAGTGAATAGTTAAATAAATAATAATTTATTTAATTATGGAGGGAAAAAGGAAAATTAGTGATGCACTTTAAATAAATTAATATTTATTTGAATTGATTAGGAGAGGAATAAAGATAGAGTGAATTAATTAAATAATTCAAAATTATTTAATTAACAGAAGAAGACAACTTTAGGAAATAATTAAATAATTAAAATTATTTAATAATGCAAGAAAGAAGGTGAATTAGTGATAAAATGTTGCTTGTAGGCTCGAGACATTTTTCAGTGTCTACACTTATCTTGAAATTGATAGCTAGTGCAATCCAAAATATTTGAGTATAGTGGGGATTCAAAAATTTCTCAAAATAACAAGGAAGCCTTCCAAAGTGGGGATTGACATGGGGTTATTTTTGATAGCATATAGAAGAGGATGGTACCGACATGGTTGTAGCATTAAGAATCTCTAAAAGGAAAATAAGGAAAGGAAAGAGGTGGGACATTCCATGACATCAATATCTCAAGGAAAAATAGCTAACATCATCAAATGAATGATGAATGAATCATAGGGCTTTGGCCTCTTGAATAACCACAAGGATGCAAATATTTTCAAGGCCAATCTGTATGACAAGGAAGGACCCATGCAAATAGGGTTTTCTTTTGGAAAAATACATCTCTAGACATATTGAATATATTGAAAGTTCGTCAAAGATACCAAAAATAACCAAATTTGAGGAGTCATTAATGATACCAAGATGGTGTAAGAAGAGAGAAATATTCCATAAAAATTATGATATTTGTAGCTCAAACATGAGTTGTGCAAATAACAAGGAATAATTTGGAACTTGGATAAATGAAACATCATAGACTTGGAAGGGGATAGAGTTTAAATAAATTCGTTAAAAAGGGATCTTATAGATCGCTCTCTCTCTCTCTCTACACACACACACAAAAGGTATATTAAGTAAACAATCTACACTTAGATCTTCATCTACGTCAATCCTAAAATTTTAAAATATTAGAAAATTTAATTTTACATATGTTACAACACTTCACAATCATCAAATGTAAAGTTAATTGTCACATTTAATTTATTTAACTTATACATTTAATTTCAATAGTTTTAATCAACAATCTTACATTATTTTATCTCAATTAATTATTTACATGTATTGAGTTAACTAAATAATTTTACTATAAAATTACTTTATTCATTTACAATAAGAAAATATGCCAGTTTATAAAAATAATATCTTTTTCATTTAAAAAAGCAAGTTCACCAAAATGTCAACTAATATGAGTCAATATAATGTTTTTTTTAAGGAAATTTTTTCTATTATATAAGTGTAAACGTAAAATAACCTTTCAATAAGCTTAATATAGGCTAATTGAATATGATGCATATTTAGAAACATAAATCAATTTAGATAATTCATTACTTTTGAAATATTAATTAATTATAAGATGGTTAATTGTAAGGGTAATGAAGATATATAATTTTAGTAGTGTAATAAATTTTATTTGTTCTAGGATTAAAAAATAATTTCTTTTTGTTATATTTTATTTTGAAATCATTTAAACAATTTGTTAAATTTGTGGAAGGTTGAATATATGGTGTTGATTTAGTTTTATAGGTTTGAATTTGTTTTGTTTGATCATGTGTTCTTTTTTTTATTCATATAATTTGCTATGCTTCTTCGATCATAAAATATTAGTGGTATTGACATCCATCTTGGAGAGGCTACTATGTCACTAGAGTCAAATTCTCTTAGGTAAACCACTAAGAATTTTTTTTATGATTATGAAAATGATTGAGAAAAATGTATATACTCAAATAATTAGATAGATTTAGTTTCATTTTAGTGGTCTAATTGAATTAATCCTAAAATGATTCTTCTCTCTAGTGCATTTGCGAATGATTAAATTTGGATGGTAAGAAGATGATAAATAAATTCACATTGAATGACTTGAAATACTAACAAGTACTAAGTTGGTTCATGGTAGGAAAAAAATAGGAAAGAATTTGAATTTGAATTTTTAATTTTTAAGAGTCATACATGATCAATTATATATCCATGCAATTGACCTTAAACATGGGAACTACAATCTATATGTAGAGAATGAATGCCAAAGCACAATTGGAGATAACATACATTTAATGAATGTTGAATGTATAGAGATATGTGCAGATATGTGTGACATAAGGTCAAATACATGAAAATTTATGTATGTGAATGAAAATAGGTGATGGATTGTAAAAAGAACCCAATTTCATACAAGATTATACTATAATTTATCAATATATAATTATATTCAATCTTTCCTAGACCATCACTCTACCAATTGTGAAACACAAGTCCTACTATATATATGTAGGCTTTCCATTAATGTCATTTCCCCATGATTCATTCCACTAATAGTGAATCAACTTCGATGGAGTGGTGTCATTGTATTTTAGAATGAATCAAACCTCCATTCTCATCTATTTCTTACATCTATACATGATCTCTAAACCATTGAACTAGGCAAATCTTATTACTTAAGATACTTGAGAATACCACATCTTTCCCATTAATCAAATTCCTTTAATTCATCATATCTAAATAAACCCAAAAATTAAATAAAAGTTTATATAATTATATACCTTTCACCATTGCAATAAAAATACTCAATAATTAATATCATAAAGATTTATAATTGTTTCAAACTTTATATTTTATGTTTTGCCTCTAAATAGATAATGAACAATTTTTAATGACATGATTTTAAGAACATTAACGAACCAACTTAAACTCAACTATTTGTCCTCTCTCTTCACCTAGATTAGTGGTGTAAATGATGGCTTAAAATGTTCAACTTTCAGTTTGAAATATAAGAAAACAGTTCGAACAAAAAGCTTTGAACTTCTAAGAAATTTCAGCAATACCATGAAATATTGAAGGGAAACATGAGACCTTTTACACAAGCAATGAACGAGCTGAAAAGGCATCCCATTTATTCAAACGAAATGAAAGCAGGTAGTACTCATAGAGAATTATTCGTGGTGGAATCAAGAAATAGGCACTTAAGGTTGTGGATGAGGTTTTTAGTTTTATGAATTTAATAGTGTAGTTCCATTTAAAAGTTTAAGTTTCAAAATTTAAGAAAGGTGGTGGTCCCATTAATTTTAGTTTTAATTCAAAGATAAAAATAAATAAATGAAGATCATTTATCTTCTATTTTTTTTCCAAAGGAATATAAAAATGTAAGGTGACAAGTAGTACAACAAAAAAGCTGGTGGGGCAATTTCTAGCCCCACTAGGTAATTTCACGTGTTCAAATTTGCAGTCTTAAGAAGTAGGTACTGCAATTATTCAGAAAAAGATTCCAATTAATTTTGTACTATTTTTGTTTTACTTCATAGGATCCCCCTCAAACTCCCTCATGGGACCCCAGCCTCAGTGTTTAAAACATTGAAAGCTAAATTTATGGCAGCACATTTCTTAAATGAAAGGACTATACATTGAAATAATTGTTTAAAACGTACACATGCACAAGGTGATGTGGAAAAAAATCAGATGTATGATTTCTTCTGTGACTAGTTGATGACTGTTCTTGAATATCCTTCAGTTTATCCTTCAGTTTAATCGATTAATTTTAATCAATAAAAATAAGATTTGTTTTAAATAAAATATAAAATTGCAATTGACCGTTTAATCTTTAAATATTTAAAGAGAATAATAATTAAAATTTGCTCAATTTCAGATTAGTAGAAGATGATTAGGATAAAGAACAAATTATATTTATTTTAATTGATGTGTTGGCTGATTAATTTTCTTACAGATTAGGTAGAAACAAATTAGTTAAAATCTCATCCGGAGAGCTGCAGGGAATTCGCACGCCTTTGAATTGAATGGCTGTTAACATACGATTCGATGTGGGCTTGGCATTAATTTCCTTCGTAAAATTGAGGAGTGTACTTGGTGGGTGATGAATAGACCTTGACAAGTAAGGATTTGGCAGGAGGGTAGTCTGCTCTTTTAAATCAGGAGGATTACATTTCAGAAGTAGCTATTCAACCTGCATAGAGATGGACGTTAGGAGTGTCTCTTTTCTGCTGTTAGCCTTGTTCATGGCTGGTTATGGTGTGAGTTTAGGAAACATAGAGCCTGCGTCAATCTATATAGTCCATATGGATAAGTCTGCTATGCCTAATGAATTCCCTACTCACGTTCATTGGTATAAATCGCTGCTTTCAAATGTCAAAGGAGTAAACGGGCAGCAGAACGTAGAGGAGGACTCATATCTTTACACTTACGATACTGTAATGCACGGCTTCAGCGCCATGCTAACACAGTCTCAGCTGGATATGCTGGAGGAGATGCCTGGTCACCTATCATCTTTCCGCGATTCGTTGGGAACTATGGATACAACGCATTCCACTGAATTTCTAGGGCTCAGCCCTGATAAGGGTCTTTTGCCAGAGTCCCGATTCGGGCAAGACGTAATCGTGGGCGTCCTGGACACTGGAATTTGGCCGGAGAGCCGAAGTTTCGATGACGATGGAATGGGACCAGTCCCGACCAGATGGAAGGGAATTTGCGAAAACGGCACAGCCTTCGCTTCTTCTCTCTGCAACAGAAAGCTGATAGGAGCGCGCTATTTCAACAAAGCTGTGGTCGCCATGTATGGGAAAATCAACCTCGACAATGACTACAATTCGCCGAGGGATTATAATGGGCATGGAAGCCACACGTCGTCCACTGCAGGAGGTAACTACGTCGAGGGCATCGATTTCTACGGTTACGCTGCTGGTACGGCTCGTGGCGTAGCTCCTGCCGGGCGAGTCGCCATGTACAAGGTGATATGGTCAATTGGGAGTATGGGATCTGATGCGTTGGCTGCAATGGAGACCGCAATTAGCGACGGGGTTGACGTTTTGTCTCTCTCACTGCACTATGACTCGGCTCTCTATTTCAACGACGTAATAGCCCTCGGAGCCTTTGCAGCTATAAAGAAAGGCATATTCGTCGTATGCGCGGCGGGCAATAATGGTCCAGTACGGGGGCTTATGCGGAACGGCGCGCCCTGGATTTTCACGATCGGGGCCAGCACGATGGATAGAGATTATGCCGCTACTTTGAAGTTGGGCGACGGTAGTGTTATCAGAGGCTCCTCCTTCTACGCGAAGCCCAATCAAAATGAGAGCTTTCACATATCTCAGTCCAAGATCATTTACAACAGCGGAGACCCTGAATGCCACGGACCGTACGACATAGCCACACTAAACGGGACGGTGATGTTGTGCGTGAATATGAACTCTTCGATTTTTAAAACTTTGTATCTCCCGGGAGTCCGAGCGCTGCTTTCAGTGTCGAAGACCGACAGTTTCTCAGTGTCTCCGGAATATCATTTTCCGAAGGTAGTCTTGAAACCCGAAGATGGAGCAGCCTTACTGAAGTATGTTTCTTCTACCTCAAATCCAGTTGTGGAAATACAGTTGGGCCTGATGTTGCTAGGCGTGCGGCCTGCGCCTGCTATTTCGTCTTTTTCGTCTCGAGGGCCGTATTCACAGAGCTCGAATATTCTGAAGCCCGACGTTACAGCCCCTGGTGTTAATATCCTGGCAGCGTGGCTTCCAAATACCAGATTGGGAAACAATTATATCGTCATCTCTGGCACGTCGATGTCATGTCCGCATGTGGCCGGATTGGCGATTCTATTGAAAGCCGTTCACAGCGAGTGGAGTCCCGCGGCGATCAAATCTGCCATCATGACCACTTCTTACACGCTCAGCAATTCCAACAACACCATTACCGACCAAGGCTACAACGGCAGTCCCGCGACGCCTTTTGATATGGGTGCCGGCCACGTCGATCCAGAGAAAGCCGTCGACCCTGGACTCATCTACGACATCAGCGTGGAAGACTACTCTAACTATCTCTGCACTCTAAATTACACTGCTCAGCAAATTCAATCAATTACTGGAATGCCTGCTTCATGTCCTAGCGGCCTCGACTTGGATTCCGACGGTCTCAACTATCCCTCCTTCACTGCAATTTTCAACAAGAATGCCACCTCGTCCTTCTCTTCCACATTCAAAAGAACATTGACGAATGTGGGAGATGATATATCGTATTATAAGGCAGTTATTGAGGTGCCCAAAGGACTCAAAGTGCAGGTGGTTCCTGATGTTGTGGAATTTAAAGAGAAATTTGAGAAGTTGAATTTTACTGTCACGTTAGAGGTGGAGAAAGGTGTGGGAGACGAATTTGTGTTATACGGGTATTTGAGTTGGATTGATAAGATTGGCCATGTTGTCAAAAGTCCTGTCCTGGCGCTCTTTCAATAAATATGTACGTCATTTCCATCCTAATCAGCAAGTTTTCCTTTCTTCTGAAGACAAAAACATCCTCCATCCTCCTATAATAGACTATCTCTCCTCTCGCTATTTTCGAATAAGTTACTAAGTCTCTGAAGTTTTACTTTCTTTTGAAGACGAAAGTACATCCTCTCTGAGACACTGTCTCTCCAATAGCTGTTTTCAAGTCAATTCCTAGCCTTGTGAAGCTTTTGTTAAGAATGTGGTTATCAGCACATAAGTATGTTTTTAAAATAATAAGAATATGATTTAAATGAATGTTAGAAACGAGTCAATTTTTTGTCTTGTGAATTATCAGCATATGTTTTTAAAATAGTAAGGATATGATTTAAATGAATGTTAGATACCGAGTCAATCTTTTATCTTGCAAAGCTTCTGTTAAGAATGTGGTTGTCTTCAGCATATAATTTATGTTTTTAAAATAGTAAGGATATGATTTAAATGAATGCATGAATTAAAGTGTGCATTTAGTAATAGAATTTTAACAATTAAATCTACATGATATTTCACTAAAAGCACTATAAAAGAAAATCTACATCTTATTAAATGACGATTTCAAAAGTAATTGTGTTAGAGGGTAGAGACCCCCCAAAAAATGACATATAGAACTCGTGTTGTTGCACATAAAAATAATTTTATTGTCTTGTGAAATAACTTTAAATCTGCCTCCTTTTATAACAGAGTTTACAATTTACAACAAACTTCTGGAACATGTTAAGAGTTTTGATTTAACATGAAGATTTTGGATCATGCAAACTAATTGCAGACTAAAGTCTAACTGAAATGCAAACTAAAGTATAATTGCATGCAACTAATGTTCTAACTAATTATCTGGTAGAAATTACCTGAATATTCTAACACTCCCTTCTAATTTCTACCTCTAATTACATCAATATTTACAATACACAAATTTTCTCTCAAATACTCAAATTGCTCTTTCGCTAAAGCCTTTGCAAATATCCACCAATTGATCTTCAGATTTGCAATATTCAAGTTTGATCTCTCCATTGTCAACAAACTCTCGAATGAAGTGATACTCGTGTCATTGTGCTTACTACTCTTATGAAAAGTGCGATTCTTCAATAGTGCAATTGTTGTTTTATTATCACAATAGATTGATGTAGGTTATTTTTTTATCATCCATCAAATCCATCAAAACTCTTTGCATCCATATTGCTTGACATGAAATTGATGTACCTACCACATATTCTTCTTCTATAGATGAAATTGTCACTATAGGTTGTTTCTTTGATTCCCATGCAACGATACCTATTCCAAGATGAAATGCATATCTTGAGGTGCTCTTGTGATCATGAATATTTCTTGGAAAATCACTATTAGTATATCCAACCAACTCAAACTTATCTGATTTGGAGTACAATATGCCATAGTGAATGGTTCTTGTGATATACCTCAATATTCTTTTCCCAACTCGCCAATGTGGATCCTTAGGTGAGTTCATGAATCTACATATCAAACTAATTCCATACACAATATCTGGCCTAGTTTCTATGAGATACATCAAACTTCCAACAAGCCTTTTAAATATAGTTGAATTAACATTAGACCCATGATTATCTTTGCTAAGTTTTTTACCTATGGCTATAGGAGTAGAGATGCTAGTTTGGAATTCACCATTTTGAACCTTTTCAACACATCCTTTGCATACTTAATTTGAGAAATAAAAATTCCACCTTCATTCTATACAACTTTAATGTCAAGAAAATATTTCATTAATCCCAAATCTATCATTTCAAATTCCTTTCTCATGGTTAATTTAAGCATGTCAATAGATAAATAACTAGTAAAGATCAAATCATCAACATATAAAGAAACAATCAAAATCTGACCTTGCTTGTTGATCTTCATATATAGTGTAGGCTCATTGCTACTCCTTTTGAATCCATTATCCATCATGTATCCATCTATTCAACTATACCACACTCTAGGTGCTTACTTGAGTCCATAAAGTGTGTTTTTCAACTTTTATACTTTGTCTTCATATCCACTCACCTCATATCCTTTTGGTTGTTGTACATAAACTTCGTCCTCTAGGAATCCATTCAAGAAGGTTGATTTGACATCCATTTGGTAAACCTTCCAACCATGTTGAGTTGCAATTGCTAACACCATTCTAACTAAAACATCAAAAAATGAGGTTCACCAAAATGAAACAAAAGATGAATAGGTCTATTTCTCTATATTTCATTGAACATGTGTGCTATAATGTGCAAAGATTTGAGTAACATAAACTAGAGAAAAGTGAATCTTTAGAAATTCGTTGACAATCAGGGGTTGATAGATCTGGATTTACATGGCGCTTCCTTTACCTAGTCTAATCGTAGAAAGGGGATGGATCTCATTCAGGTTAGATTAGATAGATCTTTAATTTCCAATCATTGGTTTTTTGATTATTACTGCTCTCTTAAAGCTCTCTCTAGGATTGGTTCTGATCATTTCCCTATCAGTTTTATTGCGGATCCTATTAAAAAGAAGAAAAACATCCCTTTCAGATTTGAAAAAATGTGGATCTCCCATCCTGCTCTTAAAGGGGATATCAGGAAATGGTGGAATATAAGTATTCATGGTACTGTTATGTTTAGAATAGCTAAAAACCTAACGGAAGTGAAATGTAATATGAAAAAATGGAAAAATGAGTCCTTTGGGAACATCTTTAGGATCAAGTCTGACCTCCAGACGGAATTGGGTGATATTCAATTTAAAATCCAGAAGGAGGGCTATTTGAATGATACCAAGGAAAAAGAGAATGAGATCCTCACTAAGATGCATGATATAATTGGTAAGGAGGAGGAGTTTTGGAGGCAAAGATCTAGAGCTCTATGGTTATCTACAGGTGACAAAAATACAAGATACTTTCATCTATCGACTTCAAAACATAGAGCAATTAACAAAATATCTCAAATTGAAGTGAACGACATCAGGTATGAGGAGGAGGATATTAGAAAACATGCTTGCTCTTTGTTCAAACATCTTCTTTCAGCGAATGATGAAATTAACCAAATTGATCAGGATCAGTTAGTTGAAGCTATACTGAGAATTATCAACTAGGAAACTAACTCTCTGCTATCTACTATCCCCACCAATGAGGAAGTTAAGAGAGCTGTTTTCTCCTTTGATGGGAGTAAAGCTCCGGGTCCGAATGGTTTCCCTTTATTTTTCTTTCAGTGGCTTTGGGAGATAGTTGGAGATGATGTGGTGAATGCTGTTAAAGAATTTTTTGGATCCAGAAGTCTCCTAAAAGAATTAAATGCCACCTTTTTGGTCCTTATCCCCAAGAAACCTGGAGCTAATAATTTTGAGGCTTTCAGACCTATAAGTCTTTGCAATTCTATATATAAAATCATCTCTAAGGTTTTAACCTCAAGATTTTTAACTTTTTTTCCATCTTTGATTTCTCCTCAACAGAATGGCTTTGTCCCTGGCAGACAAATCCTAGAATCTATTGTAACGGTGCATGAGAATATTCACTCCTTAGTGGAATCAAA
Organism: Sequoia sempervirens; assembly: GCA_007258455.2. NCBI lineage: Eukaryota > Viridiplantae > Streptophyta > Pinopsida > Cupressales > Cupressaceae > Sequoia > Sequoia sempervirens. The sequence goes on from VDFB02109042.1 coordinate 39,570,023, forward strand.
GACTGAAGGATTTTTACTTAAGCTTGATATTTCAAAAGCCTATGACAGGGTGGACTGGATTTTCTTATTCAAAATTTTAAAGGCTTTTGGATTTTGTAACAGGGTTCTTCAAATGGTGGAATAGCTTGTGTCTACTGCTTCCATATCGGTTATGGTTAATGGATCCCCTACCTCCTTTTTCCAAAGTACCAGAGGTCTAAGATAGGGTGATCCTATCTCTCCTATTCTTTTCACTATTATGGCTGAAAGTCTTGGCAAAAATCTGAAAAAGTTGGTTGACTGCAGATCTCTTCTTGGTCTCAAACCTTCCTCTGGTAACATGGTTTGTTCTCATCAACAATTCGTTGATGATACCATGCTTATGGGTAAAGCTTCGGTCTCTGAAGGAAAAAATTTAAAACAGTTGCTTGATAAGTATGGGAGAGCTTCAGGACAGTTGATCAATAATCAAAAAAGTTCTCTATTCTTCTTCAACACGCCGGTTCACAGACAGACTAAAATTGCCAGAATACTTGGCTGTAGGGTGGACTCCTTACCTGCCACCTATCTTGGTTTACCCTTAAGCCTTAAACCTCCTAATTATTTTTGGCTTTTGTTGGTTGAGAGATTTAGCAAGAAGCTTGCTGGATGGAAAGGAGCTCTGTTAAGTCAAGCGGGAAAACTTCAACTCCTCAAAGCCTCGCTCCAGAATCTACCGATCTACACCCTGAGCCTTTTGAAGATTCCTGATAAATTTGTTGATGCTATAGAAAAGATTCAAAAAAGATTTCTATGGCCGGGTGTTGAAGAAAAAAAAAGACTTCCTTTAATTGGTTGGAATCTGGTTTGTAGACCAAAAAAAGCTGGAGGATTAGGTCTTAGAAGAATCATAATGGTTAACAAAATCCTTCTCGCAAAACAAATTTGGAGAATTTTTTCATCTTCAGGGGAATGGACAGATATCATGGCTAACAAATATTTAGAAAATAACCGTTCCTTTATTATCCTAAAAGATTCCCACCTTCTTCCTAGAGGTTCTACTTGCTGGAATAATCTAATCAATGGTAAAAATATTATGGAATTAGGAACTGGATGGCAAGTGAGAAACATAAACCACACTAGATTTTGGGAGGATAGATGGCTTTTTAAGGAGCCCCTTGTAAAAATCAATTCCTTTAATGAATGGGCTGAGAATTGCAAGGCCCGTTATGGTATTTATGTGAAAGACTATAGAGTGAATGGTAAATGGGTGGATCTGTGTCTTGTCAGTCAGACTCTTGCTCCTATTTAGTCTTCTTTTCTGGCTATTAGACTTTGTTCTGACCAATTGGATGATCGTCTTGTCTGGCTTGACAAACCCTCAGGAATTATTTTTTTTCGTCTACTTTTGCCAGGATTACTTCATCTCAAGAATCTCCTCCGTTCTGGTCGAAGGCTTGGTTCAAATATTTGATCCGTAAGATCAACATTTTTTTTTGATCCTTCTCCAAAACAAGGTGCTCACGATTGACAACCTTAGCAAACGCGGATTTCAAATACCTAATAGATGTTTTCTTTGTAAGATGGAGGCTGAATTTGTGCATCATTTGTTCCTTCATTGCTCATTTGTTGTTGCTATTTGGGAAAAACTTATCAGTTTGTGGCATCTCTCTTGGGTCTTTCCTTCATCCATTGAAGACTTTTTCCTTCAATGGAAAGCCCCAACTAAAAATAATTTGCTCACGCTCTTATGGGATTTCTCTTTCCCTCATGTTGCTTGGGGTCTTTGGAAAGAACACAACAACATAATTTACAGAGATAAAGATGCTTCTGTGGATATAGTCTTTGATAAAATTGTCAGATTCTTGAAGGAAAATGTGAATGTTTTTTCACAGAAGGTTTGCTTTTCTAAGAAAGCGGTGCATTCGTCTTATGACCTTATTGTTGCTAAGGATTGGAATATTAGCATTGATTTTCCCTGCGCTCCTAAGAAACCTAAAAAGGACAGAGAGGGTGTTCACTGGTATTTTTCGCCTAATGGATGGGTCAAAGCCAACTTTGATGGAGTGACTAAAGGTAATCCTGGGGTGGCGGGTTGTGGTGGAGTCATAAGGGATTCCTTTGGCAATTTCCTTGGAGCGATGACCTCTCCTCTCGGTTCCCAAACCAATCATTTGGCGGAGGCTGCTGGCACTTATCACATTATAAATTTAGCCCAAAGTCTTAACTTTAAGAATCTTTGGCTAGAAGGTGACTCCAAAAATATAATTGACTGCCTCCGTGGCAAGTCTCCCCCCTCGTGGACAATAAAATCTTGGATCGATGACGCCATCTTGACTTTGGCTAAGTTTGATAAAGTTAAAATATCACATGCTTATAGAGAAGCTAATGCTGTTGTGGATTTTTTTGCCAATGAAGGAGTCGGGAGTAATGATTTGCGCACCTGGCCTAATGTTAGTGATCTAAGTTCTAATGTCTGCACTTTATTGAATTATGATAAATCACATGGAAAAGAGGCGTGTCATCCCTTTAATGAGGACAGGTAGGATCTTTCACATCACAATAATTAGATTGTATGGGATCGAGCTCAGAGGCTTAGTTTGGAAGAAAACGTCGCACGCTTTGTGGGCTCTCAGATTTGGCATGGCCAGTTTTAGTAAAGATTTCGACTATGTCTGCCCCACTGTGTTGGCCAAGATGGGTGGAGAAAGGAAAAGAATCGAGCTAGATAGCTATGAGATGCAAACCAAAAATGTTAAGGCTTGGAATAAAGTTAAAAGCGGTGGGTTACTTCCTTTCCTAGAGAAGCTCCATGGTTCCAACCAGGCGGCTACGGACCTTTTTGAGAAAAACTGGAATAATGGAAACCTTACCCTATTTGGTAGGAAGGTGGAGCTTAATGAAAATTTTATTGCGGAAGTGATGGGCTTGTCTACTGATGGAAAGAATTTCTTTAGGGACAGGGTTTTTTCTGATGATGCCATTATCAGATTTCCTAAAAAAGAAAAAGAAAGGCTGAATCTTGTGAAAATTGCTAATAGCTACTTTGAAGCTGACACCTTAAAATCCCTTTAGAGAAAGGTCCTACGGGTCATCATGGAGTACATTACGGTGGACGGGCGCTTCACCAGGGTCTATGGCTATCACTTTGCTCTCCTCAATCACTTCCGCTATAAGGTTAGGGTTTTGCTCCCCTATTATCTTTTCTGTTCTCTTAAGAAAAGCTTGGATGATCATAAAAAAAACCCTAGAAGATTCCCTATCTTGCATACTAGGCTAATTAGGTTGATTGTTGAGCATTTTCAAAATTTTCCTATCCCCGCTAATCTGGAAACCCTTCCTGATTCTGAGGAAGATGACACTGAGCCTAGTTGTTCAGAGTATTTGCCCAATCTAAGTCCGGCCAGAACTTTCCTTAGCCCGCATGTTGTCCTTTCTGGAAAAAAAAACCCTATCCCTTTTTCTGATAAGGTTCATGCTGAGTTTAAGCCGGGAAGCCCCTCCTTCAAGACTAGTACTGTTGATAAGAACCCCCAGGCAAAAAATCTTGTTTCCTATTCCGAAGATTCCCCTGAATCTAAGGATTTTGGTGCCAATAATACTGAGTCAAGTGCCGAGCCGTTGTTGGAAAGATCTGCTAGAGATGGTTCCCCTATTACTCCAAACCCTAAAAATACATGTTTAAACACTAGAAGGGATCCCGCTTTGAATGTTCTGAATTTAGCCAAAACTAATGTTGATTCCTATTTCAATTTTTTGGAATGGACTTTCAATGAAATTAATGATTTAAAGATAAAAAATTGGGCCCTTCAAAGCAAATTGGATGAGTTGCGAGCCAAGATTGCAGCGATTGAAAAGAAAGATGTGGACTGAGGAGATCATGGTCTCAACAAAGAAAATCGGTAACACACTGACAATAACAAAAAGATTGAAATGGAGGTTGAGAATATTAGGAACACAATCAAAATTTTCGCAGAGCAAAACAACCGAATGGCCAGACACAATGCCATTATAATTAATGCCATGACCAAGAAGTTAGACAGAGCCCAACAGGGGTCTCTGGTGGTGGACCTGGAGGAGACCAATGATGAAAGCCAGGAAAAGGATGCTGGCATATCAAAGAGAACCAGAGCCAATCTGAAGAGGAAGGCCCCCCCCACTCCGAAGATGATTCAAATTTTTAAAAAGGGAGTCCATGATATGAAGAATTTGGAGGCAGAGACGGAGTCTGTCCTCAAGACTCTAGATTAATTGCGGCTGGTTTTTTGTTATCTGCTTTGCTAGCCTTTTTTGCTTGACCTTTTTGGTTTGTTTCGGTTGGCTGCTATTTGCTCCATCCTTTTCCTTTCTGGCAGCTGGTTTTTTCTGTTGGACTTTCGTGTCCTTTCCTTATTTTTGTAAACTCTGTGGTTTCGGGTCCCTATAAAACCTGTTTTACCCTTGATCAAAAACATAAACTAAATCTAACATATATAGAAATCAAAAGGCAATTTAAGAGGGGAAAATGTTGTGTACCTTTCAGCAAAGTTGCTTTCTGAAACCTCACTAAGGACTCATTTTCCCTATGGCGAATGGGTCCTAAGTAGGGCTCTGAAAAAACTATTTTTGGGTTATGTTCCTCTCAGTTTGCACTCTCAAATTCTAGTCAGGCTCTATTGGAAAGCTGAAAATAAATCTTGTAGCTCAATTTCCATGATTTGACAACTTTCTTTGCAACTTTGACAACTTTCTCCAATTTGCCTCTCTAATCAAGATCTTCAACCTAAAACCTGCAATCACACATCAAAGGAGGAGAAAATTTTTGTTTGTTAGGGAATTGGGGTTTTCCTTGGTCAAACCCCGTTTTAGTAATTAAATCTTGCAATGAATGAAAGCACAAAGGAATGATGAATGAACATAATTTAATGTCACAACTCACCAAACCTTAATTGAAACCTTGGAGTACAAATCTGCAATCTTGCATCAAGTGTTCTCAATGAATGTAGATCTTGATCATGAAATTTGATGTGAAACAATTCCCTGAATATGCTCGATTTGATCTTGAATGCTACATCAACACATTAGCTTAAACAAGATGCATGATGCACTAAATCTTTGACATGATGAAATGGATCTTGATTGCTGCAATAAAATTCTTCAAATCTACCCTTGAATGCCTTAGAAATGCTTTTGATCACACTTTCTCATAAATTTTCTATAAAGCTTGAAGACTTGAAATTGCTAGCTAGGTGAAACTAAGTGAAATAGCCTTGTATTTATACACAACTTAAGATTAATTCTTGAAATTCAAATATCACAATTTGACATCAAATCATGGATTTGAAATCATTAAAATACCACTAGAAACATATTCCAAGGGGGGGTCCTAGGTCTAAGTGAGGACCCATTCGCCATGTGGCGAATGAGTCCTAGGCCACTTACCTAGGACACACTTTAGAAAAAGTGAAATGTTATGCAAAAATAGGGTCCTAGGACCTAGTGAGAACCCATTCACCATGTGGCGAATGGGTCCTAGGTCACTAACCTAGGACACACATCCTCAAAAATTAAGTGTTGTGTAATAGCATTTATGAATGTTGGGCTTTATCCCTTGGAATTTGTAATTAATTAGGTTTGGATTTGAATTAAAGGGGTCATTTAAGGAAAATTAACCTCAATCAATTAATAAAGCCCTAGATTAGTGAGAAAAAGATATGCTTTACAACTCCCTAAATAAGGCACAATTAAGTCCATTTAGTTTAAAAGGGCCCTAAACTGAATGTGAATGTGTAAAACACATCACAACACTAAATTAAGGTAACATTGGGTTTATTTTATTATTAATTATTCCCAAATTAAGGAAAAAGGGATACTTTTTCTATTACTATATTTTTCGGGCCCACTTTAGTGAGAGGATGACCCCATGTCAAACTCGCACTAAAGTAGACATTCAAGACACTTATGTATGCAACAATGACAGAGATACACAATCATACAACATAAAATACCAAAAAGATCAAGCCTAAATTGTCCAACACGATATGGAACACATCTAAGCTATCAGTTTGAGCTCACTCCAAGGTAGCGGAACTCTAGGATGTCCATTAGGTGAGTCTTTCAATAAAGGGTGGAAAATGAGAGAATCATATTAGGCTCCCATACTATATCAAAACTATCCTCTTGAAAAATTCAATAAGGAACTGTAAGAGAGGGGGACCAACCACATCAAAGCTCCAAGTCATGGAGAGCCGAGAGGGGAGGGTTGCCCTAACTTACCTCACTCTAAAGAATGTTTTGGGATGAGGATCGAGAATGGAGGGTACTATCGATTGCTTTTATCACTCTATAGACCTGAATATTTATTTGATTGGGGATAGATGAGTTGGGTTCTGGAGCCCAAACTGCACCTCAGACAACTCTCTTTTTGAGGATGACAATGCGGGTTTAGGACAACAATGCAGTGTACTAGCATCCATATGGCCAAAAAATGTAAATTACAGTAAGAAATACTAGAATCCTACTGACATCCTAGATAATTGATTCTAACAAAAAGAATAGAATGATAAAGTACGAAAAGTAAATGCGGAGATGATAAAGTAAGTAGATAAAAACTAGGGTGACAAATCTCAACTCACTGAAGTGCTAGTTCCATAACGAGCTCCATGCACATGTTCACCTACACACAAGAAAAAAGGGAAAATTGTTGGGGTTGTATAGGGTTTTACCTCAGTGAAACCCCCACTTTGGTGTTTCCACATCCACAGACAGCCAGAAGAGCAACAAAGTAGAAAATATGATAAAGGAAAGAAGGAAGAGCATATTGAACACCACAAAAAAAATTTATGCTACTCTATCAAACCAAAAAAGAAAAAGTGAAGTGTTACCACCTCCACCCAAAGGCTCTGAAGGCCAATGAAGGGATAATGCAAGCAATGAACTTGGAAAAGTCACCACAACCACAGTGGTGATGAAGGGAGGTCTCCCAAGAATCCAAGCTCACAACTTCTATGGTAGAGCAACATGTACATAGATGGTATGAATGGAGTAACAAGCTGCTGCAATGCTCAAGTCGAGTTGGGGTAAGTAAAAAAAGATGGGGGGCCAAAAAGGGGGCTTAAGTGGCCACTTTTTTTCTTCTTAAATCAAGAAATACTCACCTTGGACATGAAATTGAGGATAGTTACACTCAAAATTTTGAGATGCAACAAAAACAAGGATTGTAGTGCTTCGAGTCTACTTTCTAAACTACTAATTTATTTTGAAAATGGTTGAAATTATGAGGTTAAAAAGAGGGAACCACAAGAATTGGTGTTGTTTTTTTCAGAAAAACATAACATAGCGACTTTTGTGGGAACGTAGGACGGTGAACTTTTTTTAGTATTTTTAAATTGCTTCGGTGAGAAATTAGCTAATAGTATGTAGTTGATGGAAGATTATTCTGATAATTTTTTAATGAATATTTGTTTTTTTACTAATTTTCAAAGTGGAAACTTCTTGAAAATAAAATTTTGGTCGTGGTACCCCTACAAATTTTGGAAACTAATTGATTTTTTTTAATATTTGTAGAATGGAGTCTAGTTTCTAAAAATGTAATTTATTTGAATTTTCAATCAATAGTTAATTTAAAACAAAAAAACACCACACATTGCATTTTTTTGAAAAAGAGACACAAAAAAAAAATTATAGATCAAAGGCTTAACATTGTCAAAAAGTGAAAAAAATTACATAGTTGGATAGCTAAGAGAGATACTAACATTACCCAGGTGTTCGATTTGTTTGACATTGAAACATGTGCAATCTTGACGGTGAGCACAAACCTGATTATGTGAAATATTGTAGAATTTGCAAAAAAATGTCTCTGGTCATTGGAAAGGCCCTCCAAGCCTTTGGATTGGTATTCCAAGGAAAATACCAAGCCCAAGGCTTGGGAATTCCAAAAGCAAGCTATAACACAAGCACGTTATAATGCAAGTGCATTATAACGCGCTCCTATTATGTCTTTCTTTATGTTAAATGCTACTCTATTGAATGTATGTTTATATATTTCTATGTTTGTACGTACATGTATGCTTGTATGTCATGTATGTATGTATGTATGCATGCTTGTATCTACATATGTATGCTTGTAGGTATGTATCAATGCATGTATGTATGTATGCCTATATGTACATGTATGCTTGTATGTATGTAGGATTATATGTAAATATTTACTATGATTTTATGTATGCATTTATGTATGTATTTATGTATGTCTTTAGAAGGATGGGGAATTTTAAGAGAGAGAGAGAGAGAGAGAGAGAGAGAGAGAGAGAGAGAGAGAGAGAGAGAGAGAGAGAGAGAG
>VDFB02109042.1:39578320-39808325 GCA_007258455.2 Sequoia sempervirens
GAATTGAGAGAGAGGGAGAGAGAAGGGGCAGAGAGAGGGAGAGAAAGAGAGAGTTATGTAGGTAGGGTGCCAGAGGGAGAGACTTGAGAGATAGGTAGTGAGAGGGAGTGGGAGAGAGAGGGAGTGTGAGAGTGAGAGACCTAAGAGAGGGAGAGGGTGTGGGAGGGAGTGACCTCAGAGAGAGAGAGAGGGGGGTTGAGTGAGAGGGACTTGTCTAGGTAGGGTGGGAGGGATAGATAGAGATAGGCAGAGAGAGAGAGTTACCTACGTAGGGTGCCAGAGCGAGAGACTTGAGAGAGAGGGGATGAGAGGGAGAGACCTGAGAGATAGGGAGAGAGAGGGAGTGATGGAGAGGTAGTGGAAGGGATATAGAGAGAGATATATAGAGGGAGCGATAGAGAGAAGTAGCGATTGATTTAGCGAGAGGTATGTAGAAAGAGGGAGAGGGTAGGAGAGAGGGAGGGAGAGAGAGGTGAGGTGTATAGATAAAGAGAAAGGGATAGGGGTTGAGGGTATAGGTTTGAGGGATTAGGGTGGAGGACCTATAGGGTTGATGGTTTAAGGTATTCGGTTGAGGTTATAGGGTTAAGGGATTAAGGTTGAGGGTAGAGAGTAGTGGGTTGAGGGTAGAGGTTAGAAGGTTTAAGGCTTTAGGGTTGAGGGTTGAGGGTTGAGGGTAGAGGGTTTAGGGTATATGTTTGAGGGTATATGGTTCAAGGATTAGGTTGAGGGTCCAATGTATAGGGTAGAGGGTATAGGGGTTGAGTTTTTAAGGTTTAAGGGTTGAGGGTTGAGGGATTAAGGGTTAAGGGTTGAGAATTGAGGATTGAGGGTCTAATGTAGAGGGTAGAAGGTAGAGGGTATAAGTTTTTAGGGTTTAAGGGTTGATGGTTTAAGGTTGAGGGTAGAGGATTGAGGCTATAGGGTTGAAGGATTAGAGTTGAGGGTCAAATGTATAGGGTAGAGGGTATAGGGGTTGAGGGATTAGGGTTTAAGGGTTCAGGGTTTAGGGTAGAGGGTAGAGAGTTGAGGGTTTAAGGGTTGAGGGATAAAGGGTTGAGGGTTGAGGGTTGAGGGATTAGGCTAGAGATTTTACATGGGTTTAATGGTTTAAGGGTTTAAGGGTTGAGGTTTTAGTGTAGAGGGTATTGGGTTGAGGGTAGAGGGTAGAGGGTTTAAGGGTTTAGGGTTTGAGGGTTGATGGTTTAGGGTTTAGGGTTTAGGGTTGAGTGTTTAAGGGTTTAAGGGTTGAGGTTTGAGTGTAGAGGGTATTGGGTTGAGGGTAGAGGGTAGAGGGTTTAAGGGTTTAGGGTTTGAGGGTTGAGGGTTTAGGGTTTAGGGTTTAGGGTTGAGTGTTTAAGGGTTTAAGGGTTGATGTTTTAGGGTTGAGGGAATAGGGTAGAGAGGGAGGGATGGATGGAGGGAGAGATGGAGAGAGAAGTGAGATAGATAGAAGGAGAGAAGAGGATAAGATATATGAGGGTTGAGTCCAATCCAATGTATAGGGTAGAGGGTTGACAATTGAGGGTATAGGGTTGAGGACCTATAGGGTTGATGGTTTAGGGTATTGGATTGAGGGTATAGCATTGAGGGATTAGGGTTGAGGGTAGAGGGTAGAAAGTTTAAGGGTTGTGGGTTGTGGGTTTAGGGTTGAGGTTTAAGGGTAGAGGGTAGAGGGTTTAGGGTATAGGTTTGAGGGTATATGGTCGAAGGATTAGGGTTGAGATTCTAATGAATAAGGTAGAGGGTATAGGGGTTGAGGGTTTAGGGTTTAAGGGTTGAGGGTTGAGGGATTAAGGGTTGAGGTTGAGAATTGAGGGTTGAGGGTTTAATGTATAAGGTAGAGGGTATAGGGTTTAAGGGTTGAGGGTTTAAGGTTGAGGGTAGAGGGTTGAGGGTTTAGGGTTCAAGGGTTGAGAGTTTAAGGGTTGAGGGATTAAGGGTTGAGGATTGATGGATTAGGGTAGAGAGTTTACTTGAATTTAAGGGTTTAAGGGTTGAGGGATTAGGGTTGAGGGTAGAGGGTTAATGGTTTAAGGGTTGAGGATTGAGGGTTTAGGGTTGAGTGTTTAAGGATTTAAGGGTTGAGGGTATAGGGTTGAGGGATTAGGGTAGAGAGGGAGGGATGTATGGAGGGAGACATGGAGGGAGAAGCAAGATAGAGAGGAGAGAAGAGGAGGGATGGACAAAGATATATGAGGGTTGAGAATTGAGGGGTATATTGAGGACTTATAGATTTTTTATTTATGGTATAGGGTTGAGGGTGAGGTAAATGTGAGGGAAGGGTTTAGGGTTTGTTTAGGGTTTTAGGGTTTGAAGGTTTAGGGTTGAGGGGAGTGTATAGGGTAGATGGTTTAAGGATTGAGGGTTGATGGTTGAGGGTTTAAGGTTTAGGGTAGAGGGTTGAGGGTATAGGGTTGAGGGTCCAATGTATATGGTAGAGGGTATAGGGGTTGAGGGATTAGGGTTTAAGGGTTGAGGGTAGAGGGTTAAGAGTCTAAGGGTTGAGGGATTAGGGTAGATAGTTTACTTGGGTTTAAGGGTTTAAGGGTTGAGGGATTAGGGTTGAGGGTAGAGGGTATTGGGTTGAGGGTAGACAGTATTGGGTTGAGGGTAGAGGGTAGAAGGTTTAAGGGTTTATGGTTAAAGGGTTTAGGTTTGAGGGTTAAGGTTTGAGGGTAGAGGGTTTAGGGTTTAGGAAGTGGGGTATATGGTTGAAGGATTAGGTTGAGGGTCCAATGTATAAGGTAGAGGGTATAGGGGTTGATGGTTTAGGGTTTAAGGGTTGAGGGTTGAGGGATTAAGGGTTGAGGGTTGAGAATTGAGGGTTGAGGGTTTAATGTATAGGGTAGAGGGTAGAGGGAAGACGGTTTAGGGTTTAAGGGTTGAGGGTTTAAGGTTGAGGGTAGAGGATTTATAGTATAGGTTTGATGGATTAGGGTTGAGGATCCAATGTATAGGGTAGAGGGTATATGGGTTGAGGGATTAGGGTTTAAGGGTTGATGGTTGAGGGTAGAGGGTAGATGATTGAGGGTTTAAGGGTTGAGGGATTAAGGGTTGAGGGTTGAGGGATTATGGTAGAGAGTTTAATTGGGTTTAAGGGTTGAGGGATTAGGTTTGAGGGTCGATGGTATTGGGGTGAGGGTAGAGGGTAGAGGATTTAAGGGCTAAGGGTTGAGGGTTTAGGGTTGAGTGTTTAAGGGTTGAGGGTATAGGTTTGAGGGATTAGGGTAGAGAGAGATGGATGTATGGAGGGAGATATGGAGGGAGAAGTGAGATAGAGAGGAGAGAAGAGGAGGGATGGATAAATATATATGAGGGTTGATGATCTAATGTATAGGGTAGAGGGTTGATAATTGAGGGTATAGGGCTGAGGACCTATAGGGTTTATGGTTTAGGGTATTGGGTTTAGGGTATTAGGTTGAGGTTATAGGTTTGAGGGATTAGGGTAGAGGGTAGAAGGTAGAAGGTTTTGTGGACATTGATTTTGGCACCCAAATGCTCTTTAACACTTCTAGGGTTTTTCACCTAAAAGGAGAGAGATGGGCCAAAATTCTAATTCCTACACTCAAGATTAATGTAAAAGGGATGAAATGTATCTAAATATGATGTACTAATGCACCAAACTGAAAAGTAACGATGATTTATTAATGTTAAATCTAAGAAATATGAAGTGATGGAAAACACATTGTGATATGGAAACATGCGATAAATGACCTAGAAATGCAAACAAAACTAAATTGAAGACTGTGAAAGAAAAGGTGTGCACCTGGAAGTGTGTTGCAGACTTCGAGCAACTCTAAAATCTTGGAAATACTAATTTTTAAGCCTGGTGGGACACTTGTGCCAAACTGGGCAGCTTAGCCCCAGTTCTGGAAAAGCTGCTCAGAAATCCATTTAGGCCAAATGGGTATCCAAATGTACAAAAAGCTTCAAAAAATAGGTTCAGTGGGAGTCAGTCTCCACTATTGGTGAATTATTCCACTTCTAAATTTCTAAAAATTAGAAAGTGGAAATGGAAGCCCTCGGTCTGCACTTTGGTTCCTGACAGGTGTCCACTTCTGAAACTATGATTTTTAGGCCTGAAAATAATTTTTTGTTGATATTTTGTCTTTTTAAGAAAGGAGAGGTCTTCAACAAGTCTTCAACCTAATCTTCAATGATCTTCAAACCCTCAAAGTGTCTAAATCTGCAAACACACAATGAAAGAGAAAGAAATGGTGAATGTTAGGGCATGAGAGTTTTCCTTAGTCAAACCCCTTTGTAGGGAATCAAACCAAATGAAGAAAGAATGTAATGAAGCATGAAAAAATGGATTTATTACCTTTCCATGATGTTTGATCTTGAATTTTTGCAGCAAAACATGAAGAATTAGCCCTTGAATGTCCTTGGAAGCTATCTTGATGACATGCAATGATAAAACCCTATCTTTCTTGACTTGAGAACATGATGAATGATGGATGAATGATGAAGAGTTATTAAATTAGGTCAAATGAGAGGGAAAACCCTATATTTATACACAATTATGCCTTAATTCCCGAAAATACCTCATCACAGGCTGACCTAAGGTCTTAAGCTGAATAAAAATTCGAAAGAAATTTTATTTTATTTTAATTTTTGAGCCAAATGGGACTAATTTTCCACCAATGGAAACTTAGTCCACTTGGGCATTTTTAAGTGGATGTCGAGAGTTGTGATAATTTAACTAATTTTTATCGGGTTCTTCTTCAACAAGACACTTAAGTAAGGCCTGTAAGTGTATAAAGGGGTCAATTAAAGCATAAGAACTTGGTGTAAATATATTGATGAAAAGCCTAGGATAGTGTGAAATTTTGTTACAAGACTTTACAACACTTTAAAATAGGCCTTGGTAAGGTTATTTAGGTGAATTATGATTTTATGGTCTTAGAAAAGTGTGAAGATGTTTTACAACACCTTACAACACCTTTAAAAGACATCAATAAATGCATTTTATTCAATTTGAAAGGGTCCAAGACCTAATGTGGATGTGTAAAACACCTCACAACACTAAATCAAGTCATTATTAAGTCCAATTTGTCATCAATTATTCCCATATCAAGCAAAGTATACACTTTTTGGTGACACAAGTTTAAGGGTTTAGGGTTGAGGGTAGAGGGTTTAGGGTCCAATGTATAGGGGGTAAAAGCACAAAGTTGTGTCACACTTTCAACCAACTTATCAACACAACTAAATTTAAGTATTTCTAACTAAAAATAAATTTTGGTCAAACATATGATCTAGTAAGATTCATTCTAGCTAAGTTAGACACTTCCACAACTTTTTCAACTAAAATTGTTGGCTAAAACTATATGGAGCACCACTTTGAGTGCAATTTACCAAATAAATAAAATGATTTGAAAAAATTGAAGCTTCAATAACTCCTACTAATGTAAATAACATTTTTTAGAAAATATAAAAATACCCTTTTGTAGATTTGTAAGTGTAGTTTTCAAAAATACATTTATTTTAATAGTTTAATTATCATTTATATTTATATTTTTTAATTTTTACTAAAAGTAGTTTATCAACACAAAATATTAGGTTCATTACCATGCCAAAGAAAAATACTAAAAATTATTAAAAAAATTTGAAAAAAATAGAGGTGAGTGAGAGAGAGACCCAAGAGAGGGAGAAGGGGTGGGAGGGAGAGACTTGAGAGAGACAAAGAGAGAGAGAGATAGAGAGAGATAGAGAGAGAGACCCCACTAGCTTGTCAATTTGATGAAATTGACAACCTAACTTGCCCTATTTGAAAAAATGGGTCTAAGAAATGAGGTCTCTCAGTGATTTACATCATCGGGAGACGCCATTTCTTGGAGCCATTTTTTCAAACAGGCCACTACATTGCCAATTTCACCAAATTGGCAAGCTAGTGGGCCCACTAGCTTGCTAATTCGGTGAAATTGGCAACCTAACTTGCCCTGTTTAAAAAAATATGGGTCCAAGAAATGAGGTCTCCCAATGATTTACATCACCGGGAGACCCCATTTCTTGGACCCATTTTTTTCAAACAGGCCACTACATTACCAATTTCACTAAATTGGCAAGCTAGTGGGCCCACTAGCTTGCCAATTGGGTGAAATTAGCAATGTAGTGGCCTATTTGAGAAAATGGGTCCAAGAAATGGGGTCTCACTAGCTTGCCAATTCAGTGAAATTGGAAACATAAATTTCCTTATTTGAAAAAATGGGTCCAATAAATGGTGTCTCTCAGTGATTTACATCACTAAGAGATGTCCCACTAGCTTGCCAATTCAATGAAATTGGTAGCCTAACTTTCCTTGTTTGAAAAAATGGGTCCAAGAAATGGGGTCTCTCGGTGATTTACATCACTGGAAGACCCCATTTCTTGGACCCATTTTTTCAAATAGGCCACTGCATTGCCAATTTCACCAAATTGGAAAGCTAGTGGGCCCACTAGCTTGCCAATTAAGTGAAATTGGCAACCTAACTTGGTCTATTTGAAAAAATGGGCCCAAGAAATGGGCTCTCTTGGTGATTTACATCACCGGGAGACCCCATTTATTGGACCCATTTTTTTCTTGAAAAGGCCACTACATTGCCAATTTCACCAAATTGGAAAGCTAGGGTAGAGGGTTTAAGGGTTTACTATATTGGTAGAGGGGAGAGAGATATAGAGAGTAAGAGAGAGAGAGAGAGGGAGTGAGAGATATTTGGTAGAGGATTGGGTGAGAGATAGAGGTTAGAGGGTTAAGGGTAGAGGGGAGAGAGAGAGAGAGAGAATTGAGAGAGAGAGAGAGGGAGGGAGTGGGAGAGAAATAGACAGTAGAGGGTAAAGGGTTTAAGGGTTAAGGGTAGAAGGTAGATGGTTAAGGGTAGGGGAGAGAGATAGAGTGAGTGAGTGAGAGAGAGACTTGAGAGAGGGAGAGGGGTAGGAGGAAGAGACTTGAGAGAGAGAGGGAGTGGGAGAGAGATAGAGGGTAGATGGTAGAGGTTTTAAGGGTTAAGGGTAGAGGGTAGAGGGTTAAGAGTAGACGGGAGAGAGATAGGAGTGAGTGAGTGTGAGAGAGAGACTTGACAGAGGGAGAGGGGGTAGGAGGGAGAGAGATAGAGAGTAGAGAGTAGAGGGTTTAAGGTTTTAAGGGTAAAGGGTAGAGGGGAGAGAGTTAAAATAAGTGAGTGAGTGAGTGAGAGAGAGACTGAGAGAGAGAGAGGGAGGGAGTGGGAGAGAGATAGAGGGTAGAGGGTAGAGGGTTTAAGGGTTAAGGGTACATGGTAGAGGGTTAAGGGTAGAGGGGAGAGAGATAGGAGTGAGTGAGTGAGAAATACTTGAGAGAGGGAGAGGGGGTAGGAGGGAGAGACTTGAAGTGAGAGAGAGGGAGGGAGTGCAAGAGAGATAGAGGGTAGAGGGTTTAAGGGTTTAAGGGTTAAGGGTAAAGAGTAAAGGGATAAGGGTGGAGTGGAAAGAGATAGGAGCGAGTGAGTGAGAGAGAGAGACTTGAGAGAGGGAGAGGGGGTAGGAGAGAGAGAATTGAAATGTGTGTGTGTGTGTGTGTGTGTGAGAGAGAGAGAGAGAGAGAGAGAGGGGGGGGGTTAAGGGTAGAGGGGATAAAGATAGGAGTGATTTATTGAGAGAGAGAGAGTTGAGAGAGGGAGAGGGGACCGTATGAGGG
This sequence comes from Sequoia sempervirens, assembly GCA_007258455.2. Lineage (NCBI taxonomy): Eukaryota > Viridiplantae > Streptophyta > Pinopsida > Cupressales > Cupressaceae > Sequoia > Sequoia sempervirens. Next base: position 39,585,975 of record VDFB02109042.1, read on the forward strand.
AGATACTTGAGAGAGAGAGGGGGAGGGAGATATAAGGTAGAGGGTAGAGGGTTTAAGGGTTTAAGGGTAGAGGGTAGGGGATAGAGAGGAAGAGAGATAAAAGAAACATAAAAAATAAACTTTCTCACAATGCGAGAACATTTTGAAGTAGTAGAGATATGGTCATTATTTTAGCAAGACACGCTCGTGTTAAAACACAAGCACATTATAACACGAGCACATTTTTTCATGCTCTAAAAATGGTTTAATACACAATATACCCATGATCTTAAGGCCCACACTTTGCATATTCTCCTGGTTCTGCGCATGTTCTGAAAAAACAAACTTTTTGATGATTTTGTGAAGTGTGCATACAAGTTTTTCACATTCCACCATCTTTTTCATGATCTTTCCACCACCTTTGCATGAAATAGTAAATTTTTCACATTGAAAGGAATATAATATCAATTCAAGTTCGAATTCCATTGAAGAGTGATATATGATTGAATTTTGGAGGGGAACAAGCTTTTGAAAAAGTCAAATTGTTGAGGAGTTTGAAGAAAGAAGCAAAGGATCCATAATTGGGTAGAACTCCTCCATTTGAAACTCCAATTTTTTAGGTATGTAAAGTATTTACACATTTTCTTTCATTGTATTTTGGCTTGCTTTGAGTTTTTTATTTTTCATATTCCATGTTGATCATTGTTTGTTTGTAATTATAACCTTATCTTGTCAATGCACATTTTAAATTACACAATTCTTTACACTTGGAAATTACATTTTTAAACCACATCTCTTTGAGGAATTTTTTTAAACAATTGACTTACCTTGTGTATGCTTCCACATTTTGTATACACATATATATGACAAAAGTTATAAGTAAAATGATACATCATTTCTCAATCCTCTACTATAGATGTGCATACCACTCTCCAAATATTTCATTTTGGTATAGGCATGAGGGATGTTGGAAAATGTAGTTGAATTTGGTTTTACACCTATAAATTGCATATGCTTGAAAATATGTTTTGTGCATATCCTGCAATCATTCTAGTCCACGAGGACATATATTATTGAGGTAATTTTTAAAAAAATTATACCAAGCAGTTGATTACCTTGTCTATGCTACCAAATTTTCCATACATGTCTACCAAAGAATTTTATCAAACAACATAGATAAGGAAATCAACTACATTTGAAGAAATGCCTCAAAGAAATAGAGTATCATGGTGATGTGCATTTTATCAAACAACTAGTTGCATTGTCTATGCTACCAAATTTTTCATACATGTCTCCACAAAATTGGAATATACTCCTCCCACATTGATAGATCTTTGAAACTATTTTGGTTTTCATCTCTATTGATAAAACACTAGCTTGTCAATGTGGTAGGGTTGACAAGGTAGGGGCAGTGTGAAAAAATTCCTCATAGAAATGGGGTCTCACAGTGATTTCGTGAGACCCCATTTCTATGAGGAATTTTCTCACGCTGTCCCTACCTTGTATATCACCATGAGACCCTATTTTTATGAGGAATTTTCTCACGTTTCCCCTACCTTGTCAACCCTACTGCATTGGCAAGCTAGTGAGCTAACTAGCTTGTCAATGGTCACATGATTTTTTGGATGGTGCACCATAGGAAAAAGTACCCTTTGCTTGACATGAGAATAATTAATGATAAATTGGACTTAATAAGGCCTTGACTCAGGTGTTGTGAGGCATTTTAGGCATCCACACTAGGTCTTGGACCCTTGAAAACTAAATAAAATTCAAATAATGGAATCTTGTGAAGGTGTTGTGAAGTATTGTAAAATATTTTTACACTTTTCTAGACTCTATTCATTACAATTTACCTAAAAACCACCTTTTCATCACTAATCAATTCCTATTTTGAAGTGTTGTAAAGTCTTGTAACAAGATTTCACACTTCTCTAGGCATAATTTCACTATTTACACTTTTATTATGCTTTATTTGACCCCTTTATTCCCTTATAAGATTTAATTAACTATATTTTTGAATGTAAACCCTAAAAAAAACATTAAATGTGACTGAATTCCCAACACCCACTTTCAAGCTTGAGGTGGGGCCCATTTTCCATGGGTGCCGAATGAGTCCCCCTTTGCTCCAAATTCAAAAAATTTCAAAATTTCTTTTGGGTTTTTATTCAAAATCACTTGATGTCAGCCTGTGATGAGGTATCATTGGGTTAATAAGGCACAAGAGTGTATAAATAAGTGTTTATCTCCTCATTTTACATCCCCCAACTCATTCACGCATGTCTTATCATCCATCCATCTCAATTCAAGCAAGCTAGGGCTTTCACATTGCAAGTCATCAATTTAGCTTCCTAAGACATTCAAGGGTTGAATCCTCCTCCATTGCTGCAGAAATTCAAGATCAATCATCATGTAAAGGTAATAAATTCCATTATTTCATGTTTCATTACTTTGTTTCATCATTTTGGTTTAATTACCTAAAAGGGGTTTGACCAAGGCAAACCCCCATGCCCTAACATTCAACATCTCTCTCTCTCTCTCTTTATGTGTTTGTAGATTTAGGTCTTTTAGAAGCTTGGAAATCATTAAGAATCATGTTGCAAGGTTGCTAAAGTCTTCTCTTCATTCAACAAGTCAAAATATCAACAAAAACTCATTTTCAGACTCGTAAATCAAAGTTTCAGAAGTGAACACCTGTAGGAAGTCAAATTGCAGATCAGAAGCTCCAGGTTCCACTTTTAAAAATTTAGAAATTCAAAAGTGGACTCATTCACCATGGGTGGAAAATGAGTCCCACCTCTAGGTCAGTTTTGTGTTTTCTGCATTTTCAGATACCCTTTTGTTAGAAACAGGTCCCGACTCAGTTTTGTAGAACTGGGATTGATTCACCTAGAATGGTGAATGAATCCCACCAGGCCTAAAAAACATCATCAACAACATTTCAAATGTAATTTCCAACCTTCATCAAGATTCTAGGTGCACACTTTCACTTTGGTTCATTTTTGCTAAGTTTGGCATGCATCTCTAGTTCATTTTTGCATTACACAACATGTGTTTTCAAACAAGTCACATTTCTTAGGTTTTGCATATTTAATCAATCAATATTATCAATTAATTGTGTTTAGATAATCTCATTTAGTCCTAATAAAATCACACATTGCATAATTTGAGTGAACCACCTAGATTTTGGGTGTGGGATCTATCTCTTTTCATTAGGTGAAAGAACCTAATTTCAAACAAAAGAGACCAAGCATTCCTAGTCCCAAAAATCTAAGGTTTAGATGGATTTCCTTAAAGAAATGTGATCATGTGGCATGCCTTGATTGCAAGATAGGCTCAAAATGGAAGCATGGACAAGGCATGTGAAATTTTTGACAATAATGTTTTCGTAGACATGTATGCAAAATGTGGTAGCATTGACAAGCTAGTGAGCTCACTAGCTTGCCAATTTGGTAGGGTTGGTAAGGTAGGGGCAGTGTGAGAAAATGACTCATAGAAATGGGGTGTCACAATGATGTAGGGGCAGTGTGAGAAAATTCCTCATAGAAATGTGGTGTCACAGTGATGTAGGGGCAGCGTGAAAAAATTCCTCATAGAAATGTGGTGTCACGGTGATGTACATCATTGTGACACCCCATTTCTATGAGGCATTTTCTCATGCTACTCCTACCTTATCAACCCTACCAAATTAGCAAGCTAGTGAGCTTGTCAAGTACTAGCTTTCCAATTCAATAGGGTTGACAAGGTAGGGGCAGCGTGAAAAAATGACTCATAGAAATGGGGTCTCATGGTGATGTACATCACCATGAGACCCCATTTCTAGGTATTTGCAGGATCATGATGGGCCAAAAAGTGGCAATATGTAAGTGATATGATGACCCATGTGGCTGAAGACTTTTTTTTACCCAAAATTGATGAAACGAAAAGGGTTTTTAAAGGAGATTCTCAGCTTTCCACCAATATAAATTATGCTTAAATACTTTGAATTTAATAAATAATTATTATTCATTTTTTATTTGAATTATGACTAAAGTCCTAATTGATAGGATGATTGAAAAACATGTATAGCTTTCAAATGGTATCACAATTTTTGAATCCGAAACATGCATCACATTCTATGCTTCATATACTATAGGATTAAAAAAAGAAAAAATGAATTTCATGAAGTTTCGATCAAGTTAAAGTGGTCAGACATATGAGTTTTTATATTTTTTAAAAGTTGTAATAAAAAATTCATAATTAATTATTTACTTGGAAAAAAATTACAAAAAAATATGTGTCACATCCAAACATGAATCCTCTACTTATATCTAAAATATTATAAAAAAATATTATCATTTTATTGTGGTTAGGGTGGTAAGACGACACCTACTTCTTATTTTTTCCACAAATTCAAGTAATTGCATTGAAATTTCAAATTTTCACCAAATAGATTTTTAAAAAAAATAAGCCTAGTAGTTAGAAACTACATTCAATTTTCTACAAATTCTATTCTTACATATTTTTGAAATAATATAGATAACTTATTCAAATTTTTACGTCAAGTTGCCTAACTCTGATTTTTCTAATTTTTTTGCCACTTAAGGGCCTATTTTTTCCATGATGATCATGCACATACCCTTCTATGAGTCATTTTTTCATGTTGCCTGTACCTTGTCAACCCTACCTTATTGGAAAGCTAGTGAGCTCACTAGCTTTCCAATGCTCACATGATTTTTTGGATGGAATTCCTTAAAGAAATGTGTTCATATGGCATGCCTTGATTGCAAGATAGGCTCAAAATGTAAGCATGGATAAGGCAGGTTATATGTTTAACAATAATGTTTTTGTAGACATGTATGCAAAATGTGGTAGCATTGGAAAGCTAGTGAGCTCACTAGCTTGCCAATTTAGTATGGTTGACAAGGTAGGGCAACATGAGAAAATTCCTCATAGAAATGGGGTCTCACGGTGATCATTTCTATGAGGAATTTTCTCACATTGCCCCTACCTTGTTAACCCTACCGAATAGGCAAGCTAGTGGTACATCACCATGACACCCATTTCTATGAAGCACTTTCTCACGCTACCCCTACCTTGTCAACCCTACTGAATTGGAAAGCTAGTAAGCTCACTAGCTTTCCAATGCTACCACATTTTGCATACATGTCTACGAAAATATTATTTTCAAAAAATTCCAATGCCTTGTCCATGATTCCAATTTGAGCCTATCTTGCAATCATGGCATGTCACATGACCACATTTCTTTAAGGAATTCCATCCAAGAAATTCATGTGACCTTTGTCTATGCTAGAAATACTCTTCTACAAGATGATTGTAAGTATATTGTATGAAGGCTTGAATGACATATATTTAATTTATTTGTATGGATTCATTTTTTAAGAACTAATATCTGTCTCGTTACCATGCTACAAGTAAAATTATCTGCCATTATGAGGAAACAAAGAAGGAATAAACCAATAGACAAAGAGTATGAAACTAATAAATCAAAAAATAGAGAATGGATGACGGAATATCATCAGAAGAATAAATTGGATACGATTGATGAAAACAAGCCAATTAAAGAGGAACCCCAACCATTGAAAAAGAGAAAAGGAATTGGTAGCAAAAAGGGCACGAATGTGAAAGCATCATGCTAAGACAGAATCAAATGCCGTAGTTGGAGACACACCCTCTACCACAAGTGAATACGAAGGGACACAATTAAGCACAAGTGAATATGGAGGGACACCATCTACCACAAGTGAGTATGGAAGGACACCATCTACCGCAAGTGAATATGAAGGGACACCATCCACCACATCTCAAGTTGAGAGTACATCATCACTTGGATTTGGCGAAGAAGGTATGCCATCATCCCCATGTCAACTTCAAGGTATGTCATCTATTCTACCCTCGATCAAAGGTACGTGATCTAGCCCACTGCACTTAAATATTGATGAAATTCCTAATGTTGAGATGTATGTACCTAGGAGAACACCACCTAGAATTTTGTGTAGAAAGCCAAATTATTGATTAATATTGGTGAGGATATTTTGTAGCACATGGAAGGTAAGATTTTAGCATACACTTGTAGAAGATATGCTGATAAGATTTGGAAATTTTTCTTTGAAAGGATAAATGAGACCACAAGATGTCAACTATTTGTTGAAATTATGCAAGGTATAAAGTATAGAAACATCATGAAGATTCTTAGGTTGAGAACATTGAATGCTTCAGTGAAAATACTATTGTGAAGAATATAATGGATGATTATGAGAGTGTGGGTAAGACCTCACACTCAAAGGGTAGTAATGTCACCCTACGTTCCATTACATAGACTTTGGTAAGTAGTCAAACAAGGAGATCTTGTCTCATTAGAAAGATGAGTGAACAATTGAGAATTAATAGAAAAACTTTATCAAGAGTTGTTCAAAGGTGGAAAAGAATTGAGGGCACCAATTCAAATGAATTATGGGAATTCTTGGGGAGACTCCCATGAAAAGATAACTAGTTGTTGAATCATTGAGAATACTAATTGAAGAGTATTGGAAGAATAACACAAGGTCATCTCTGAATCAAAGGGATGTGGTAAGAAGGAGAATCGGTAGTCAAAACCGTGAGCCACATCCAAAGCATTTTTTGGATATAAATCAAACCCAATTTTTTTGTAAATTTCAACAGGATTATTCTTGAATTCAATTTTTTCAAAAATATTTTGAAATGATTAAGCCTTTTTATGTCAAGATAAATCACACATGTACTACTTGTTGTTGTAGATTACATATTGAATTCTCTAACCATTATGATGTTTATCATTCTATATGTTTATATTTGCATACTAACGATGTTTTGTAGGATTGTGGCATAGAATCCCCACCAACATCTTCAAGAGAGTTCTTATCAAAAAATTTATGTGAAATAGAGGATGGCCAAATATTTTGTAGGAAACTATGTTCAGATGGTTCATGTCAGCGTTGCGGTGGCTTGAAATGTATGCTAGTATGTCAACATATGGACAACACACATGAGGTGGGAAAACAACTAGTAGAGTTAGGGAAGTATAAAATAGTGGAATACATTACAAAAGATGGTAGGGTATGTGCAGGATCATGATGGACCAAAAAGTGGCAATATGATGGGTATTTGTAGGGTATGTGGCTGACAATTTATTTTTTACCCAAAATTGATGAAATGAAAAGGGCTTTTAAAGGAGGTTCTCAGCTTTCCACCAATATAAATTATGCTTTACTTTGAATTTAATAAATTATTATTATTCATTTTCTATTTGAATTATGACTAAAGTCTTGATTGATAGACTGATTGAAAACATCTATATCTTTCAAACAGTATCACATTTTTTGAATCTAAAACATACATCACATTTTATGATTCACATACTATAGGATTAAAAAAAAAAAAAGAATTTCATGAAGTTTTGACCAAGTTAAGGTGGTTAGACATACAATTTTTTTATATTTTTTAAAAGTTGTAATAAAAAATTCATAATTAATTATTTACTTGGAAAAAACTTACAAAAAAATATGCTTCACATTTGGACATGAGTCCTCTACTTATATCTAAAATCTTGTAAAAAAATATTATCATTTTATTGAGGTTAGGGTGGTTAGATAGACACCTACTTCTTTTTTTTTCCCTGAAATTTAAGTACTACTGCATTGAAATTTCAAATTTTCATCAAATAGATATTTAAAAAAACAAAAACCCAATAGTTTAGAAACTACATTCAATTTGCTACAGATTCTATTTTTTACATATTTTTGAAATAATATAGATAACTTATTCAAATTTTTACGTCAAGTTGCCTAACTCTGATTTTTCTGAATTTTTTGCCACTTAAGGGCCTATTTTTTCCATGATGATCCTGCACATACCCGGTAATCAAGAAAAAAGGTGTGATTTGGTTATTCAGAAGATTCCACTATATCAATTTATGTCTATGTTTCGTGACAATATAGTGTATGAGTATACAAGGCATACCCATAGAGCCTGATGGTTGGACACACAATTCAAGTTATGCAAGGACACCTTTCCAGTTGGAAGCATAGTTTTAGTGGTCGACTTTGTAGAGAACTACACTCTACAGCCACAACATGAGGTGCAATCATAATATTACAACTCCATGCAGGTTTTGATATTTGTGCACATAGTTCATTCATGTAGCTAATAGTACAAAGGACCAAAGGAAGGTATCGAGGGAGTATCAATTTTATATTAGTGATGATCGTACACATTCTCTAGAGTTCGTGTAAGGTTGCTTCAAGATGTTCAACAATAATTTGGCTCAGAGGGGCGTAGCATATGATCGGCATATAATATGGTCGGATAACTATGCAACACAGTTCAAGAACTCGTGCATGTTCTACTTGTTGAGCACATGATGCATGTCATTACAGGTGTTCAACATATGTGGAACTTTTGTGAGGCCAATAATGGAAAGGGGGAGCATGATGGTGTCTAGGATCACGTGTGATTTTTCACCAAATAGATTTTTTTTAAAAACAAACCTAGTAGTTTAGAAACTACATTCAATTTGCTACAGATTCTATTCGTACATATTTTTGAAATAATATAGATAACTTATTCAATTTTTTTACGTCAAGTTTCCTAACTCTAATTTTTCTTAATTTTTTGCCACTTAAGGGCCTGTTTTTTCCATGATGATCTTGCACATACCCTTAGCTGGATCTACTTCAATACCTTTTTTTGATACTATGTAACCAAGGAGTTTTATTGATGTTACCCCGAACACACATTTCGTTGGGTTCAACCTAACGTTGAACTTCTCCAGTCTAGTGAATATTTTATCAAGGTTTTCCAAATGTCCTTCCTTGGTGTATGATTTTGCTAAGATGTAATCCACATAATCCTCCATGAAAGTATGCACCATGTCATGGAAAATAGTGGCCATTTCCCATTGATATGTCGCACCTGCATTTTTCAACCCGAAGGGCATGACATTCCAACAAAATGTACCCCAAGGACAAGTGAATGTTGTCCTTTCCTAATCTTCAAGTGATATTTTTATTTTATTATACCTTGAGAAGCCATCCATTATAGTTAACATGGCATGTCTCGCTGTTAGATCAACAATTATGTCAATGACGGGTAAAGGAAAATCATCCTTCAGGCATGCTTTGTTTAAATCTCTGAAATCCATGTAGATTCTGATACTATTATCAGGTTTTTCTACTGGCACAATATTTGAGATCCATTCTTCATAATCTATAGACCTGATAAATCATGCATCCAATAATTTCTTTAACTTAGTTTTAACCATCAAGGCGATGTGAGGATGCATCTTTCTCAATTTTTGTTTGACTGGTTTGATTCCTTTTGGCAGTGACAAATGATACATGAGGAGATCTGGATTCAATCTTGGCATATCAAAATAAGACCATGCAAAATTGATGTGTCGCTCCTCAAAGAATTTGGTGAATGTCGGTTTCTCCTACTCTATCATGGACTCTGCCAGATGTAGGATTTTTTCCTTTTCAGTTGTTCCTAGATTTATAGACTATGTCATTTCTACTAGTACTGATGAACTGTCATGGTAATTCTCTGGGAGAGTGTCAAATATTCCATCCTTCAGTGCCTCAGAAAGTTTTTCACTATTGGATACGTTCTTTATTTTTTATTTTTTTCAAAATCTAATGTTGCCTCAGAAAGGTTTTCACCATTAGATTTATTTTTCTTGTTTTCATTTTTGCAATTGGAAGATTTGGCACCCTCCTGTTGTGAAGTGCCATTATGAGTGTTACGGATAGAACTTGTACGAGATTCGTCAATGCAAAGATAGTTTATGATGGGATTATCATTTGAACAGACTGGTAAATGAATAGGTTTGGTAGGTTCCCAGGCAATAAGTTTGAGATGTATTAAGGGTAATAAGTCATCCATTTGAGTAAGGTCGACAGCTGTGAGTGTTCTGATAGCTAGGTGGTCAATTTTTTTGGTAGGAAGGTCGAGGTCTATGATAGTACTCACCTCCAAGTTGTCTATCTCATTCGATGTCTGATCATCCTCGCTTGAGTCATCAATATTTGTGGATCCCATAATAAATGGTCTATTCCCTGAACTTTGTCCCTCCTCTTGTAAGGGTGTATATGTTTGAATGACATCAATTTTTTTGTTCGTGTATGATGTAGCAAATAAATGATCCCATTCATATTCATTGGAATCTGTGTCAGAACCATCTCTCATTTGTAGAATCCTTTCTACCACTTTCTGAGTTACTTGGTCTTTTGTTTCCCCTATGTAGCCTAATCATGTTTTGTCTTTAGGCTGTAGTGTTAGAGGCTGAAGAGGTTCTATAATACCATCCTTTCTCCTGTCGATTGGTCCTTGGCCTTCATAGCCCATTTTCTCTAAAATAGCTATCCCTTTTCCATACTAATCTATTTTGATGTTGATACTTGCTGATGTCGAGGCTTCTTCATCTTTGTATAGCCAATTGAGAATGGATTTGTCTTCTGACTCATCTTCAAGGGTACCTTCTTTAACAAATATTTCATTAAGAGATGTGATTGGTTGTGATGAACGTGGTGTGTTTGATGTGGGTCATCCATAGGATTTTAGTGATGGTAGAAATTGTGATAGACACAAAGATTGCTCAAGGGAATATTCTCCTAATCCTTTTTCCTTCAACTGGACCTTGTTTGCTAATTGCTGTGATAATTCATTTATAGATCATTTTGTGTTTGATAAAGTTGTGTCTACAATAGTTGTTTCTTTTACCCGATCTTTCTTCTCAACCCATTTAGATATGAAATTTGTTTGTCTTTCATCACTGGATGAAGCAAATGTTCTAGCTTCCCTATTGTAAGGTATCAAAGTGTCTTGATTTTCTTTTAGCATGTTGCAAGTTTGTGGATTATTGTTGTCAGCTGATATTGTAACCTCCTGTTTGTTGATTGGAAATTTCAAACATTGATGGTATGTTGAGGGTACTGCTTGCATTTCATGGATCCATGGATGACCCAAGAGTATGTTATATGTGAGATCCTTGTCCAACACTTGACAAACAATGTTTTTGACAATTGACCCTACTTGAATTGGAAGTACAATTAGCCCCTTGGAAGACCTTTCTTCCTCATCATATGCCTTTATTGTTATCTTTCTTCTGGCATCAATGACGTTGTTGGAATAGCCTAGTGCATGAATTAGTTTCAAAACTTACAAACATTTAATCCTGCTCCACCATCTATTAAGACATGCGTTATGTGGTGTTTATGGATTAGAACTTCTATGTGCAATGTTGCATTGTGTGGATGATTTAATGACACATTGTCTTGTTCGAAGAACGATAGACAATGAGGTGTGATAAGATGTCCCACCATGGCTGGGAACTTACAAACATCTAAATTATTGGGAACAGTTGTAGCTACTAGAGCTTGTTCTAGAACTTCTTTGTGTGATGGTGAAATTTTGAGAAGTTCCAAAATGGATATTTGTGCAGGTATCTTTTGTAATTGGTCCACGATGCTGTATTGATCAAATGGGGGAGCAGTATTTTTAGATGAGACTCCTTTTAGTACCACTTTGGACTGAATCCTTATTGTTACATTGGCTTGTTGATGTTCTTGTGTGTCCCTGATCTTTAGGACATTGATTTGATTTTCTCACATGTTTGTACTTGGTATCATATTCAAGGATTCAATGTCATTGATGTTTGTGTCATCCTTTTTCTTAACCTCAAAAAGGAAAAGAATGGTGGAGTCATAGACACAATTTATACTTTTTCTCTTACCACTTGAAGAAGACTCTCCTTTTTCGTAGTTGGGTAATGGATTTGTAAATGCACTGTGATCGTTGTTTGTTTGATGCCCTTCGAAAAACACCTTCTTCACTTCGATTAAGTCTTGTATCAAGTGTTTTAATTGCATACAGTCATTTGTTTTATGTCCCTTATTCTTATGAAATTTGCAATAATTAGCATCATTCCATGAGGATGGTTTTACCTTCGGCTCCCAATTTCGGGCTTCTGATAGAGTGATAACTCTATTTGCAATGAGCTCTCTCATTGCTGATTCAAAAGTTTGTCCTAATGGGGTAAATCTCCATCGATTGGATTGTCTTTGATATGATGGTCGATTTTCCCCATTGTTGGTGTTATTGTTTTGAGTAGTGTTTTTATTGTTGTTTTGGTTTTTTATTTTGATTTGTTTTGACAGTTGCTTATATCAAATTGAATACTTGTTTTGTATTGTCAGTTGTAGCATCAGTGCTTCTAGTAATTTTTTTTTTCTACCAAAATTTTGGCTTGTCGTTGTTTCTATAGTGATTTGTGTTGTTTGGTGTATCATTGTAGTGTTTAATCACTCCTTGTTTGACTAGGGCTTCTTCGATTTTAAGCCCATTTTTTATTACTTTTTCGAATGTTGGGGGACATGCAATTCGAGTCTATAACTAATCTGATCATTTAAGTTGTCTATAAATAATTCAATCTTCTCCTCTTCAGGTATAGATCAAGGATATCTAGCAAAAAAATTTCTCCACCATTGTAAGAATGATAGGAATGTCTCCCCATTTTTTTGTTTCAAGTTATACAAATATTTTATGGTTATGTCATGTTGTATGTTGAAAGAGAATTCAGAGATGAATTTGTTGACCAGTTCTTCAGATGATCGAATCCCTGGTTGTAACTTGGAGAACCATTCCATGCAATGGGATCCCAAACTCCTAGGAAATAACCTCATGAGGTAAGTATCTTCTTGTGAAAATTCGAGGCTCATTGTTCCGAATTCCCTTACATGGTCAATCGGGTCTAATTTACCATTGTATTTATCGTATTTAGGAAATTCACAGTGTCTAGGGAAAGGTATCATATCCGCACATGGATGAAAAGGGTAAGTACAAATGTCCTTTAATAAGTATCTTTTTGTGGTTCCTATTTGCATGTTTTGAATATGTTCCTACAAAGTTTGCATTTGTGTTGTTAAAGCAATCACTTGGTCTATATCTTGTGTGTTGGGTGGTTTTGTTTCGTTTGTTCTTGGTGTTTCCTTCAATCGATTCATCTCAAAATCTTTCGTAGTTTTGTGCCCAACTCCACTAACATCAAGAGATATTTATCCATGTCTTGTTCTAAGACCTTTTCCATAGATTTATGAAAACTTGGATCCTGTTGAGCTTGTTGTATATCCTCTTGAGTTATTTTGTTGGTATTATTTTGTTGGAATCAGTAAAAGGGGTTTTCTTTAGTCATGTTTGGATTTTCAATTTCCTTCTCTCTGAGTTTTTTGTTTGCAACCTTATCAAGATTGGTATACAAGTTTTGGTTGTTTCCACTAAACTTGGATCCTCTGTGTTGGGATTAGTGTTAATTTGATTTTAATGAAGCCAAATAGAATGATGTATTCTATTGATGAGGCTAAGTGAAAAACCTTATTACTGAGTTCTTGTTTTGTGATGGTAGGATGTTAGAATCTTGATGAGGAAACTTGACTTAAAAATCTAGATTTGTTTTGATAATTTGACACTTTGTATTTTACAAGATCTGGGTTTATGTTTGAAAGCAATTTGACTTGCAAGAACACTGTCTGATTTGTGAAATGTTCTTGACTAGTAAAATTCTATGTTTTCGATGTCAATATATCTGACAGTTGTTTCAGAATGTTCTCTATTTTTCTATTCTATGGAAGTGCTAATACAAAGGCCAGAAGCGCTAAAACAAAATTCAGAAGCACAAATTTTTTTGGTAAAAGTGTTGTTAAATAAATCAGAAGTGCTAAGACAGAGCATAGAAGCGCTAAAAGACCGACTGGTAATTGACACTGGTAATGTTTGATAATGACAAAGCACTATAAAATTAATCAAAAGCCCTGAAACAGATGCCAGAAGCACTATTTTTGACTGTGTAAGGGCTAAAAGATAACACAAAAGCGCAAGAACATTCTGGTGAAGCACTAAGATACTTTTTGATCACTGATAGAGTTTTGTTTGTTGTTGATAGAAGCGTTGTAATATTGCTCAGAAGCACTAAAAAAAATGGTAGAAGTGCTATAGTTTTTGTTTAATGCCAAGCAGGGGGTGGTAATATGGGTCTCTCAGCTGTTATGTCTACTTTCTCTTCTTCGTCTAAAACTAAGGATGTTGTGAGAAATTGATGGGGTGTTTCATTTTTCTCAAAAATAAATGTTCTCAAACTATTGATAATGTCAGTTTGGGTGCCTTCAATGTGTATGTTACCGGGATGAAATATTGGTGTAGTTAGCCCTGGTTGTTGAATGGGAGCTATAGGTCACCAAATGGTCATAAGGTATGTTGTATGATGGTTTCAATACCTTATTGTAATGTCATTCATTACCTATTTCCAGGCAGGAGGCAGTAACATGGGTCTTCCTATAGCTATGTTTGTCTTTTCTTCTTCTTCGTTCAGGATGATGGATGTTGTAAGAAATTGATGGGGTGTTTTTTTTTTTCCTTAAAAGTGAATGCTCTCAAGCTATTGATGATTTTGGTTTGGCTATTTTCAATGTGTATAAGGGTAGGTTGTATGATAGGTGCTATAAGGCATGGTTGTTGAATGGGAGCTGTAGGTCGCCAAATGGTCATAAGGTGTGGTGGTAACTCCTTGATTTTGGATGTCAAACTTAATGTTTCCAAAGACTTGTCTACTGTAAGATCTTATCAAGTTTGGTGGGGTATTCTATGGCAGGTTGTGGAATGGAAGATTGACAAATACGTTGACTACGGTTAGGTTCCTGTGAAAGAGCACTTCTTTGAATATAGGCTTGTGAATTCAAGGGCTCTACAACATAATCATTAGTGTAACCCCTAGAAAAATCATGAAACCTGTGGAGGAATGTTCTATGATGAAGCAAAATCTTCCTATTTTGATACAAAAAATGTCTTCTTTGCAAAAGGTGTTTGTAACTAAGTGGTGTCCTAGGTTTTCTAATCCTCTTGGTGAGAGATTTTCTGAAAAACTTAGTTGTTTTCCAACCTTTAATCATATATTCTCAGTTTGATTTTGTCCAATTTTTTGTATTTTTCAAGATGATCTTTTATCTGAATTTTAATGATTTTGGAATACACATCAATCAAATGTAGACAATTGTTTTTAGAGTTGTAATCTAAACAAATAGTGTATGTTCAAAAGAACCATGCATGGTCCTATTTTCACTGGTTTGATAACAATAAAGCACGTCAAACAGACTCACTCTTAATAGTCAAAAGGTCATTGCTATACTCAACAACCCACATCTTAAAAATGTGTTGAGTCACATAGCCATGTCACCCCCTAGAGGGTGCCCATTTTTTTGTCTTTTCTAGGTGTGTACTCAAGGTTAGATTTCTCGATCCCCTGAGAAAACAGTCCTTTGCAATTATATGGTGAGTGTCTTGGGGGTATATTGTTTCCTCTCCTTGCACTGCGAGTATTACAATGTCTGGTTACTGAGTTGGATGGATACTACACTAGGTTCTTAGAAAGGGTTTCTATTCAAAATGGCAAGTGATAAACTCCCTCAGGAGACCTCCCAACCTTTAGAAAAAAGGTTTTGGGGATGGTTATCTTGCACACTTCTAGAAAAAATGGGTTTCCCCATATTTTCTTTAAATTTTATAGTGGGGTGGAAAAACCTGGCTTTGGTTTGAACCCACTTAGGTCATTCCCGTAGGGTGAGTACTTTTTCCCACTATGGTAGGCCTTCTAAAGGTTTTAACAAAGCTTGAAAATGCATGAAATAAAGGATGAATCTGGCTTTTTGATCACCCAGTGAAGGGGAGAGCATATGCCTATCACCACACAAACACAAAAAATCACTTGTTTAATTTTTAAAGCCCAAACGAAAATTTTCTATCTATGTGAAGATGTTGCTTCATAGTGAAGATATTGCTTCACAAAAAGACATGGTGCTCATTTTTAAATCCAAATTTGAAAATTTTGGTGACTACCCTGGATTGATAAATTTTAGTCTAATTAAAAATGTGACTATCCTAGGATTGATTCATTTTTAAACCAACTGAAGAAGTGTCTATCCTAGATTGATTCATTCTAATCCAATTGAAGAAATGAAGTTTACTGGTCGCAGCCGCATCAGATCCAGAATATGAATTACACAGAAGCGCTATGACAGAGGTCATAAGCGCTATAGAAATGCTTGAAAGCACTATATAAAGTGACATAAGTGCTATAATATTCTACAGAAGCACTATAGATGAGTTAGAAGAAAAATTAGCCATTCTCAATTGGCTATACAAAGATGAAGAAGCCTTGACATCAACAAGTATCAACATCAAAATAGATCAGTATGGAAAAGGGAAGGCTATTTTAGAGAAAATGGGCTATGAAGGCCAAGGACCAATCAATAAGAGAAAGGATGTTATTATAGAACCTATTCAACCTCTAACACTACATTCTAAAGATAAAACACGATTAGGCTACACAAGGGAAAAAAAAGACCAAGTAACTCAGAAAGTGGTAGAACAGATTCTATAAATGAGAGATGGTTCTGACACAGATTCCAACTAATATGAATGGGATCATTTATCTGCTACATTATACACTAAATTTTTTTTGATGTCATTCAAACATATACACCCTCGCGAGAGGAGGGAAAAAGTTCATGGAATAGACCATTTATTATGGGATCCAAAAATATTGATGACTCAAGCGAGGACAATCATACATCAAATGAGATAGATGACTTGGAGGTGAGTACTATCATAGACCTCGACCTTCCTACCAACAACTTTGACCACCTAGCTATTGGAACACACACAGTGGTCAACCTTACCCAAACAAATGACTTATTACCCTTGAGACATCCCAAACTTATTGACTGGGAACTCATTGAACCTATTCATTTACTAGTCTTTTCAAATAATGATGCCATCATAAACTATGTTTGTAGTGACGAATATGGTTCAAGTTCTATCCATAACACTCATAACAATGCTTCACAACAGGAGGGTTCCAAATCTTCCAGTTGCAAAAATAACATCAGGAAAAATAAATCTAATGGTGAAAACCTTTCTGAGGCAGCATTAGATTTTGAAAAAGAAAAAATAAAGAACGTATCCAACAGTGAAAACCTTTCTGAGGCATTAAAGGATGGAAGCTTTGACACTCTCCCAGAGCATTACCATGACAGATCATCAGTACTGGTAGAACTCACATAGTCTACAAATCTGGAAACAACTAAAAAAGGAAAAAATCCTACATTTGGCGGAGTCCATAATAGAGCAGGAGAAACTGACATTCACCAAATTCTTTGAGGAGTGACACATCAATTTTTCATGGTCTTATTCTGATATGCCAGGATTGAATCTAGATCTCCTCATGCATTATTTGTCACTACCAAAAGGAATCAAAATAGTCACACAAAAATTGAGAAAGATGCATCCTCACATCGCCCTGATGGTTAAAGCCGAGTTAAAGAAATTATTGGATGCAGGATTTAATAGGTCCATAGATTATGCGGAATGGATCTCAAATATTGTTCCAGTATCAAAACCTAATAATAGCATCAAAATCTACAAAGATTTTAGAGATTTAAACAAAGCATGCCCCAAAGGATGATTTTCCTTTACCCAACATTGATATAATTGTCGATCTAACAGAGGGACATACCATGTTATCTATAATGGATGGCTTCTCAGGGTATAATCAAATAAAAAAAACACCTGAAGATCAGGAAAATATGGCATTCACTTTTCCTTGGGGTACATTCTATTTGAATGTCATGCCCTTCGGGTTGAAAAATGTAGGTGCGACATATCAATGGGCGATGACCACTATTTTCCATGACATGATGCATGCTTTCATGGAGGATTATGTGGATGAAATCTTAGAAAAATCATACACCAGGGAAGGACATCTAGAAATCCTTGATAAAATATTCATTAGACTTGAGAAGTTCAACGTTAGGTTGAACCCAAGGAAATGTGTGTTCGAGGTAACATCAACAAAACTCCTTGGTTACATAGTATCAGAAAAAGGTATTGAAGTAGATCTAGCTAAGGTTAAAGAAATAATGGAGATGCCACCACCTAAAAATATCAGCCAATTACGGTCCCTATAAGGTAGGTTACAATCCATCAGGAGACTTATCTCCCAATTGGTAGACAAAATTCACCCATTTAATCATCTACTTCATAAGAACATTTCATTCAAGTGGGATCATGACTATGAAACAAATTTTAACCAGATAAAGCAATATCTGGTGTCACCTCCAATACTCATGCCGCCCATCGTAGACAAACCATTGTTACTATACATCGCAACAACTGGCATATCTTTAGGAGCTCTATTGGCACAAGAGGATTCTGAAGGAAAAGAACAAGCTATATACTACATCAGCAAGACTCTCAACGGATATGAAATAAACTATACATTCATAGAGAAAGCTTGTTTGGTAGTAGTATTTGCAACCCAGTAGTTGTGACACTACATGTTGACTCATACAATCAGGCTCATAGCAAAAATAGTCCCATTGAAATATCTACTCAGTAAAGCTGCTCTAACAGGGAGACTGGAAAAATGGGTCATGATCTTGAGCGAGTTTGACATCCAATATGTCGATAAGAGGGCCATAAAAGGACAGGTAATAGCAGATCAACTAGCTGAAGCTCCATTACAGGATCATCATCCAATGAATATTGAATTTCTAGATGCGAAAATCCTAATATTACAACACAACAATGATGGCTCTATTTTGATGGATCATATACACAAAGAGGATCTGGAACAAGAATGCTATTTATCACACCTCAAGGAGACACCATACCAAGATCCTATAGATTAATGTTTCCATGTACCAACAATGTGGTTGAGTATGAAGCATTGATTATCGACATCAAAGTAGCTATTGAATGAAAAATCATAGAAATGCAAGTATATGGGGACTCACAACTTGTCATCTATCAAGTAAATCATGAGTATCAGACCAAGGATGAGAAGCTCATGACATATAAGAAATTGATAGATGATATTAAAAAGTACTTCATACATATCAAGTTTCAGCAAATACCAAGGACATAGAACAAAGTTGCGGATGCTATGGTGACAATTGCTTCCCTTTTGCAATTACCAGAAATGCAGGGTCGTTATGAGTTTATGGTGGAACAAGTATCTAACCCTACATATGATAATCCTAATTCACATACCATATGCCAAATAATCGACACTCAAACCTCACTGTATGGAGAGATCTATACTTACCTCAAAGATGATATCCTTCCTCCCAATCTCTCTAGAAACAAAAAGCGTAACTTTATTCGTCAATCCGTGAGACATACATTGATAGCTGACATCCTTTACCATTGAGGTCTAGATGGTACTCTTCTTCGTTGTCTGGAACATCATGAATTTGAGACATCCTTACGAGAGGTCCATGAAGGTATTTGTGGCACCCATTCAAGTGGGCTACCCCTAGCTAAGAAACTCCTCCATTTAGGGTATTACTTTCAAAACATGGAGGAGTCCTATCAATATGTTAAAAAGTCTCAGAAATGTTAGAATCATGGTAATCTAATTCATGCACTAGCACAAGAGTTACATCCCTTCACATCAACATGGCCCTTTTGTCAGTGGGGACTAGATTTGGTAGGAAAAATAAATCCATCTTCATCTAATGGAAACAAGTTCATCATCATAGCAACATAATATTTTACAAAATGGATAGAAGCGGTTCCATTGACAACAGTCACTGGAAATAAAATCTCATCTTTTATAGTCATCTATCTAATCTATTGATACAGGGTACCTTAGTCCATTGTCACAGACAATGGAAGGCCTTTTAAAAATTAGGACGTCTACGAATTATGTGAACAATTCCATATCCAACATCATTTATCAACATCATACTATCCCTAGGGAAATGGCCAAGTAGAGGCCTCAAACAAGACAATTCTAAAAATACTAAAGAAAATCGTAAACGATGTTGGACGTGATTGGCATGCTTAGCTAAATCCTGCACTATGGGCCTATAGAACCAACATCAAAACACCAACAGGAGCTACACCA
The DNA here is from genome assembly GCA_007258455.2 of Sequoia sempervirens. Lineage (NCBI taxonomy): Eukaryota > Viridiplantae > Streptophyta > Pinopsida > Cupressales > Cupressaceae > Sequoia > Sequoia sempervirens. The sequence continues at coordinate 39,605,923 of VDFB02109042.1, forward strand.
TATGCCTTAGTGTATGGATCATAGTTGATCTTACCCATTGAGGTAGAAATACCATCACTCCATGTCTCACTAAAAGGTATCATTACAGATGAGGATTATAGAGTTTCTTGGCTACAGGAACTAGAATTACTAGATGAACGTCGCCAGCAAGCTGTCAATCATTTGAAGGCATACCAAAAAAGAATGTCAAGGAGTTACAATCACAGGGTAAAACCTAGAGTCTTTCAAGTTGGAGACTTGGTCCTAAATAAAAACCCTAGGAATTAGCAGGATAGAGAAAATAAAGGGAAGTTTGAACCTAACTAGTTAGGTCCCTTTGTAATCATATCAGTGTATGGATCAAGAGCATACCAATTGTCTACACCAGAAGGTGATTTGTTTGATGAACCTATCAATAGTATCCATTTCATAAAGTTCTATACTTGAATCACTTAGTGCATGAATTAGTTTTCGAAAATGGTTACCTTGATGAAAACCTGGAAAAGAGGCATCCTAGTGATAGAAAAATACAAAAGAAAAAATTAGAAAAATAGAAAAATACAAAAAAATAAAAAAGAATGAATTTTTTTAATAAAAACATATGGTGAAAACCTAGTAACAGGCGCTATTTGTGATTCAAATCAGCTCTCCCATATATTTGGACACATGTCATGGTTGTTACTTCCACCATCATTTTACATCCATTATCATATCACATCATGTGGTCATGTCTCACCCTAGCTTGGGGGAAACATCTGAAAATCATTGGGGGCAACATAAACATGGAGCTTAATCAAATGGAAAAACAACGGTTGGAAAAAAGCAACAAAAACAACAATCGAAAGACAACCCAAAATGGAACATTAATCAACATCAGAAACACATTAGGGAAAATTCAAAAACATGTCAAAAATCATTCAAAAAGTCAAAAACGGACTCTGTGTCAGTCGAACTACGTGGTCTCTACGTGTATAATGTAGGAAATACTAATCTTTGATCAGCCTCCGAGGCCCCTAGGATAGGCCTTTAGGTTAGGTTTGATCCAAAATCTTGAAAATTACAAAAACACCATAAAATCAGGATGGATGATCTACTTTGAATGATGATTGAAATACTCTAAGCAAAGGTTGAATTTTTTGCACTTTGATCATTGTTATCATTTCTTTGTAGCAACTCAATGATGTATTGAACTAGAGAAGCTAGGAAGAAGAATGATATTTTCTTTATTTTTTGTTTGTGAATTAATTATTATTATTGTGTGAATTGTCATGAGATGTGCTCCACAAAGTATCATTGATGACATTCCAATTCACATAGGAAAGTGATTGATTCTTGTCTGTTTACACAAGAAATGCTCAGGTCATCTCGGTTTAATTATACCTCGATTCTTGTGTTAACTTGCAATATCAAAAATCATGAAAGAAGTACTCAGGTCATCATGGTCTAAATTATAACATCGGTGCTTGTACTCACTTTAAATATTTCAAAGGCTCAATGATGATAAAAAGCACGATAAATGGACTATTAAGATGCCAATGCTTGCATATGTAGATTTGCATGGTTAAATTAGATTGCATTCATATTAGTTTTGCATTTGCATTATAGATTTTCCACATCGACTGATGATATATATATCATCCTATGATCATAACATATCACAAATCAGCAATATCAATCAATCAATAAAAAATCAATCAACCTATCAATCTAATCGGCTCCAATGATACTTTGATCAAATCTCGTGAGTGACTATCACTGAACCTCACCTATCATGAGGTCAAACATCAATCTATCAATTAACCTCACCTATCATGAGGTCAATCATCAATCTATCATTGATCCTCACCTATCATGAGGTCAATCAAACATCAATCTATCAATGAACCTCACCTATTATGAGGTCAATCATCAATCTATCATTGATCCTCGCCTATCATGAGGTCAATCAATCAATCAATCATTGAATCTCACCTATCATGAGATCAATAATCATCAATCTATCATTGATCCTCGCCTATCATAAGGTCAATCATCATCATCCTATCATTGATCCTCTCATATCATGAGGTCAATCATTATCCAATCATCAAATCAAACAATCGGTTGAAGTGATTATCAAACATCAAACACAAGGAGGAAAAACAAGGCAACATTTAATCATCTGGCGGAATCAATATTCTTTATCGGGAGATAAATTATTTCAACATCAAATCTTCATTGAATCCTTATCAAATTATCAAAATCAAGAAAATCAATCATAAAATTTTGAAAAATAAAAAAAATAAAAAAATTCATTAATTTATCTCCCGAGGGGGCATATATCCATCATCAGCTAAAATCAATGTTTGGGGCAAGTCTCAGGCACACTGAATTTTTTTTCATCGATACTAGTAGCAGCAACAACATAAAATTTTCTTTGAAGCAATGCGTAAACACATCACTTCAAAGAGGGGAAAAATGTATACACCTAAAAATGGTTTGGAGAATATAATTAATTAAATATGATTTATTTAATTAATTAATCCTAAATTCATCTACTTAGTAAATAAATAGAAATATTTATTTATATTAAGTTCACTATTAATTCTTCTATTTTATCATATTATTTTCCTCTTAATTAAATACTTTGTTTTATTTAATTATTATCATTATTATTTCTTCTATACTTTATCCATTAATTCTATCTTAAAATTAAATATACAACTTCAATAAGTTTGTGTAATGTAATTATCTTATCATACTTCCTTTTTATTAAATAAGAAAATATCAAATATTTGTTTTATTTAATTAAATCTTCCTATTTTTTAAATTGAATAAATCAAATATATTCAAATAAAGGCATAAATCAATCTTCCTCTATTCACTCACCAATAAAATTAGATTTTTCAAATCTAATTAATGCAACTGGCATTCACGGGAAAGCTTCGAGGACAAATTTGCAGGAAATCCTCTCAATCCTCTTCCTCTGATCTTTCCTATCATCTTGCTTGATGTTTTCATGGGGAGGAACAATCCCCATGATCAGCTCAAGCTCCTCAATCTCTCACCACTCAAATCTCAATATTCAATCCAGGCCTCTATTGTGTTACCCCTGTGCAAATGTGCTGCTCAGAAATATATATATATAGCCTTCTAAAGCATGAAAAACCCCCCAAGAATTATCATCCTTTATGCAAAATTACTCTGCAAGAATTAGCACTCAAGCATCTTAAGCATATCATCAACATTTTTATCAATAAGCAAATAGCATCATAGCATTAGTAGATTTAGAATCATGGTAGCATCATTAGTTTTTACTATAGATTCCATTTATCAGATTTCATGTCAGAATAGTTTACAGTAGCTCCATATCATCTATAAATCATTATCAATCATCACATCATGGCATTTGGCATGAATTCCATTCTCTAGATAGACATTTTAAATTGTTATGGTGCTTATAAATCTGAGAGCCTTTGTAGCTTGATAAATCTTTGGAGATAGGAGACAATGAGACACATTCAAGCTTTTTGTGTTTTTAAATTAGTTTAATTCATGCTAATCTTGATATAATGTTTCATTAAGAAGTGTTTTCGTTGTTCTTTTACTTTTTACTTATTCACACTTACATATTTATTTGATTAATTAATCTTAATTCATCTACTTAGTAAATAAATAGAAATATTTATTTATATTAAGTTCACTATTATTTATTCTATTTTATCATATTATCTTCATCTTAATTAAATAAAGATATCATTAAGTTTTATTTAATTAACCATATTCCTCTTTATTAAATAGGAAAATATCAAATATTTGTATTATTTAATTAAATCTTCCTATTTTGCTAAATTGAATAAATCAAATATATTGAAATAAAGGCATAAATCAATCTTCCTCTATTCACTCACCAATAAAATTAGATTTTTCAAATCTAATTAATGCAATTGGCATTCACGGGAAAGCTTCGGGAAAAACTTGTAGGAAATCCTCTCAATCTTCTTCCTCTGATCTTTCCTATCATCTTGCCTAATGCTTTCATGGGGAGGAACAATCCCCATGATCAGCTCTAGCTTCTCATCTCTCACCATTCAAATCTCTAGATTGAATCTCAGCCTTTTGTTGTGCTATGCCGGTGCAAATGTGTTGCCCGAGAATCTATATATACAGCCTTCTGAAGCATGAAAATGATCTGGAGAATTATCATCTTTTATGAAAACTTACTCAGCAAGAATTAACACTCAAGCATCTTAAGCATAGCATCAACATTTAATCAATAAGCAATAGCATCATAACATCATAGCATGAGTATATTTAGAATCATGCTATCATCATTAGTTTTTACTATAGCTTCCATTTATCAGATTTCATGTCAGAATAGTTTATAGTAGCTCCATATCATCTAGAAATCATTAGCAATCATTGAATCATGGCATTTAGCATCAATTCCATTCTCTAGATAGGCATTTTAAATAGTTACGGTGCTTACAAAATCTAAGAGCCTTTGTAGCTTGATAAATCTTTGGAGATAGGAGACAATGGGATGCATTCAAGCTTTGTGTGTTTTTAAATTAGTTTAATTCATGTTAATCTTGATATAATGTTTCATTAAGAAGTGTTTTAGTTGTTCTTTTAATTCATTCGTACAAGAATTTGGCGTGATTCTTTTAGCATGATCGAAAGATTCTATTGCGCTTCTACCTGTTTTAGCGCTTCCGAAGAAAACTATAGCACTTTGAAGGATTTTTTAGTGCTCCGATCAAAAGACTTCTAGCACAGTCAGGTTGTTCACTTTCACATCTGTATTAGCACTTTCACCTAATTCTATAGTGCTTCTGCAGAATTTTATAGCACTTCTGACACTTTATATAGCACTTTCGAGCATTTATATAGCGCTTCTGATCTCTGTCATAGCGCTTTTGTGTAATTCATTTTTTGGATCCGAGGCAGCCACGGCTAGTAAACTTCATTTCTTCAGTTGGATTAAAATGAATCAATCTAGGATAGACACTTCTTCAATTGGTTTAAAAATGAATCAATCCTAGGTTAGTCACATTTTCAATTGGACTAAAATTTATCAATCTAGGGTAGTCACCAAACTTTTCAAGTTGGATTTAAAAATGAACACCATGTCCTTTTGTGAAGCAATATCTTCACTATGAAGCAACATCTTGACATAGATAGAAAATTTTCATTTGGGCTCTAAAAATTGAACAAGTGGTTTATGTGTTTGTGTGGTGATAGGCATATGCTCTCCCCTTAACTCAGTGATAAAAAAGCCAGACTCATCCTTTATTTTATGCATTTTCAAGTTTTGTTAAAACCTTTAGAAGGCCTGATATAGTGGGAAAAATTAATCACCCTATGGGAACGACCTATGTGGGTTCAAACCAAAGCCAGGTTTTTCCACCCCACTATAGAATTTAAAGAAAATATGGGGAAACCCATTTTTTCTAGAAGTGTGCAAGATAACCATTCCCAAAGCCTTTGTTCTAAAGGTTGGGAGGTCTCCTGAGGGAGTTTATCACTTGCTGCTCCAAATGGAAACCCTTTCTAAGAACCTAGTGTAGTATCCAGCCGAGTCAATAACCAAACAATGTAATACTCATAGTGCAAGGGGAGGGAAGAATCTTCCCCCAAGACACTCACCATATAATTTCCAAGGATTTTTTGCTCAGGGGATCAAGAAATATAACCTTGAGTACACACCTAGAAAAGACAAAAACATGGGCACCCTCTAGGGTGGCACAGCTGTGTGAGTCGATGCAATTTTAAGATGTGGGATGTTGAGTATAACGATGACCTTTTGACTATTAAGAGTGAGTATTTTTGAAGTGCTTTATTGTTATCAAACCAGTGAAAATAGGACCATGTGTGGTTCTTTTGAACATACATTATCTATTTAGATTACAGCTCTAAAAATAACTATCTATTTTTGATTGATGTGTATTCCAAAATCATTAAAATTTAGATAAAAGATCATCCTAAAAAATACAAAAAATTGGACGAAATCAAACTGAAAATATATGATTAGAGATTGGAAAACCACTAAGTTTGTCAAAAAATCTCTCACCAAGAGGGTTAGAAAACCCAGGACACCACTTAGTTATAGACACCTTTTGCAAAGAAGACATTTTTTGTATCAAAAAAGGAATATTTTGCTTCATCATAGAATATTCCTCCATAGGTTTCATGATTTCGCCAGGGGTTACACTGATGATTATGTTGTAGAGCCCTTGAATTCACAAGCCTATATTCAAAGAAGTGCTCTTTCACATGAACCTAACTGTAGTCAACATATTCGTCAATCTTCCATTCCACAACCTGCCATAGAATACCCCACTAGACCTGATAAGATCTTATAGTAGACAAGTCTTTGGAAAAATTAAGTTTGAAATCCAAAATCAAGGAGTTACCACCACACCTTATGACCATTTGGTGACCTATAGCTCCCATTCAACAACCAGGCCTTATAGCACCTATCATACAACCTAACCTTATACACATTGAAAACAACCAAACCGACATCATCAGTAGTTTGAGAGCATTTATTTTTGAGGAAAAAAAAACACCCCATCAATTTCTTATAGCATCCATCGTCCTAAATGAAGAAGAAGGAAAGAGAAAAATAGCAGTAGGAAGACCAATGTTACTACCTCCTGCCTAGAAATAGGTAACAAATGGAATTACAATAAGGTATTGAAACCATCATACAACATACCTTATGAACATTTGGTGACCTACAGCTCCTGTTCAACAACCAGGGCTAACCACACCAATATTTTATCCTGGTAACGTACACATTGAAGGAACCCAAACTGACATTATCAATAGTTTGAGAACATTTCTTTTTGAGAAAAACAAAACACCTCATCAATTTCTCACAACATCCATAGTTTTAGATGAAGAAGAAGAGAAAGCAGACATAGCAGCTGAGAGACCCATATTACTACCCCCTGCTTGGCATTAAACAAAAACTATAGCACTTCTTCCATTTGTTTTAGTGCTTCTGAGCAATATTACAATGCTTTTGTCAACAATACACCAAACTCTGTCAGTGATCAGAAAGTATCATAGTGCTTCAACAAATTGTTCTAGCGCTTACACAATCAAAAATAGTGCTTCTAGCCTCTGTTTCAGCGCTTATAATTAATTTTATAGCACTCTATCATTATCAAACATTACTAGTGTCAAGTACCAGTTAGTCTTTTAGCACTTATATGCTTTGTCTTAGCGCTTTTGATTTATTTGACAACACTTTTACCATAAATTTTAGCGCTTCTGAATTCTGTTTTAGTGCTTTTGTTCTCTGTATTAGCGCTTCCATTGAACAAAAAATAGAGAACATTCTGAAACAACTGTCAGATATATTGACATCGAAAACATAGAATTTTACCAGTCAGGAACATTTCACAGATTGGACAGTGTCCTAAAAAAACCTGAAACAAAGTAGGTTCTTGCAAGTCAAATTGTTTTCAAACATAAAACCAGATCTTGCAAAATACAAAGTATCAAATTATCAAAACAAATCTAGATTGTTGAGTCAATTTTCCTCATCAGGATTCTAACATCCTACCATCATGAAACAAGAACTCAGTAATCAAGTTTTTAACTTTTCCTCATCAATAGAATACATCATTCTATATGGCTTCTTTAAAATCAAATTGACACTAATCCCAATGCAGAAGATCCAAGTTTAGTGGAAACAACCAAAATTTGTATGCAAATCTTGACAAGGCTGTAAAAACAAAAACTCAGAGAGAAGGAAATTGAAAATCGAAACATGACTGAAGAAAACCCCTTTTACCGATTCCAACAAAATAATACCGACAAAATAACTCAAGAGGATATAAAACAAGCTCAACAGGATCCAAGATTTCATAAATTTATGGAAAAGGTCTTAGAATAAGACATGGAGAAATATCTCTTGATGTTAGCAGAGTTAGGCGCGAAAATACCAAAGGATTTTGACATGAATCGATTGAAGGAAACACCAAGAACAAATGAAACAGAACCACCCAACACACAGGATACAAATCAAGTGATTTCTTTAACAACACCAATGCAAAATTTGTAGGAACAAATTCAAAACATGCAAACATGAACCACAAAAATATATTTATTAAAGGAAATTTGTCCTCACCCTTTTCATCCTTGTGTGGATATGATACCTTTCCCTCAACACTGTGAATTTCCTAAATACGATAAATACAATGGTAAATCGGACCCGATTGACCATGTAAGGGAATTTAGAATAATGAGCCTGAAATTTTCACAAGAAGATACTTACCTCATGAGGTTATTACCTAGGAGTTTGGGAGCCCATTGCATGGAATGGTTCTCCAAGTTACAACTAGGGATTCGATCCTTTAAAGAACTAGTCAACAAATTCATTTCCCGATTCTCTTTCAACATACAACACGACGTAACCATAAAAGATTTGTATAACCTAAAACAAAAAAATGGGGAGACATTCCTACCATTCTTACAATGGTGGAGAAAGTGGTTCGCTAGATATCCTCAATCTATACCTGAAGAGGAGAAGATTGAATTATTTATAGACAACTTAAATGATTAGATGAGTTTTAGATTCAAATTTCAATGTCCCCCAACATTCAAAAATGGGCTTGAAATCGAAGAAGCCCTAGTTAAACGAGGAGTGATTAAACACTACAATGATACACCAAACAACAAAAATCATTATGGAAATAATGAAAAGACAAAATTTTGGAAGAAAAATAGAAATACTGGAAGCACTGATGCTACAACTGACAATACAAAACCAGTATTCAATTTGATAGCAACAACTGTAAAAAAGAATCAAAATGAAAACCAAAACAACAATCAAAACACTACTCAAAATAATAACACCAACAATGGGGAAACTTGACCATCATATCAAAGAAAATCCAATCGATGGAGATTTACCCCATTAGCACAAAATTTTCAATCAGCAATGAGAGAGCTCATTGAAAATAGACTTATCACTCTACCGGAAGACCGAAATTGGGAGCTGAAGGTAAAACCATCCTAGTGGAATGATGTTGATTATTGCAACTTTCATAAGAATAAGGGACATAAAAAATATGACTGTATGCAATTAAAACACTTGATACAAGACTTAATCAAAGGGTATGTGCAGGATCATGATGGGCCAAAAAGTGGCAATATGATGGGTATGTGGCTCACAACTTTTTTTTTAACCCAAAATTGATGAAACGAAAAGGGTTTTTAAAGGAGATTATAAGACTTCCACCAATATAAATTATGCTTTACTTTGAATTTAATAAGTAATTATTATTCATTTTCTATTCAAATTACGACTAAAGTCCTAATTGATAGACTGATTCAAAAACTTTTATAGCTTTCAAATGGTATCACATTTTTTGAATCCAAAACATGTGTCACATTCTATGCTTGCATACTATAGGATTAAAAAAAAAATTGAATTTCATGAAGTTTTGACCAAGTTAAGGTGGTCGACATACGAGTTTTTATATTTTTTAAAAGTTGTAATAAAATATTCATAATTAATTATTTACTTGGAAAAAAATTACAAAAAAATATGCATCACATCGGGACATGAGTTCTCTACTTATATCTAAAATAATATAAAAAAATATTATCATTTTATTGTGGTTAGGGTGGTCAGATAGACACCTACTTCTTATTTTTTCCCTGAAATTTAAGTACTACTGCATTGAAATTTCAAAATTTCACCAAATAGATTTCTTGTTTTTTTAAACAAACCTAGTAGGTTAGAAACTACATTCAATTTTCTACAGATTCTATTCTTACATATTTTTAAAATAATATAGATAACTTATTCAAATTTTTACGTCAAGTTTCCTAACTCTGATTTTTCTAATTTTTTTGCCACTTAAGGGCCTATTTTTTCCATGATGATCCTACACATACCCCAAAGCAAAGAAGGTGTTTGTTGAAGGGCATCAAACAAAAAATGAGCACAACGCATTTACAAATCCATTACCCAACTACGAAAAAGGAGTCTTCTTCAAGTGGTAAGGGAAAAAGTATAAACTATGTCTATGACACCACCATTCTTTTCCTTTCTGAGGTTGAGAAAAAGGATGACACAAACATCAATGACATTGAATCCTTGAATATGATACCAAGTACAAACACGTCAAACAATCAAATCAATGTCCCAAAGATCAGGGAAACACAAGAACACCAACAAGCCAATGTAACAACAAGGGGGCAGTCCAAAGTGGTACTAAAAGGAGTCTCATCTAACAATATTGCTCCCCCATTTGATCAATACAACATTGTGGACCAATTACAAAAGATACCTGCACAAATATCCATTTGGGAACTTCTGAATATTTCACCATAACACAAAGAAGTTATGGAATAAGCTCTAGTAGATACAACTGTGCCCAATAATTTAGATGTTTTCAATTCCAAGCCATGGCGGGACATCTTATCACATCTCATTGTCTATTGTTCTCCAAACAAGATGATGTGTCATTAAATCACCCACACAATGCAACCTTGCAAATAGAAGTTCTAATCCATAAACACCATGTCAAGTGTGTCTTAATAGATGGTGGAGCGGGATTAAATATTTGTACTTTGAAACTAATTCATGCACTAGGCTATTTTGACAACTCCATTGACGCTAGAAGAAAGATAACAATAAAGGCATATGAAGAGGAAGAAAGGTCTTCCAAGGGGCTGATTATACTTCCAATTCAAGTAGGGCCGATTCTCAAAAACATTGTTTGTCAAGTGTTGGACAAGGATCTCACATATAACATACTCTTGGGTCATCCATGGATCCATGAAATGCAGGTGATACCCTCAACATACCATCAATGTTTGAAATTTCCAGTCAACAGACATGAGGTTACAATATCAACTGACAAAAATAATCCACAAACTTGCAACATGCTAAAAGAAAATTAAGACACTTTGATACCTTACAATAGGGAAACTAGCACATTTGCTTCATCCAGTGATGAAAGAAAAACAAATATCATATCTAAATGGGTTGAGAAGAAATATTGGGTAAAAGAAACAACTATTGCAGACACAAATTTATCAAACACAAAAAGATCTATAAATGAATTATCACAACAATTAGCAGACAAGGTCCAGTTGAACGACAAAGGCTTAGGAGAATATTCCCTTGAGCAATCTTTGTGTCTATCACAATTGCTACCATCACCAAAATCCTATAGACGGACCACATCAAAAAAACCACATTTATCACAACCAATCACATCTCTTGATGAAATATTTGTTAAAGAAGGTACCCATGAAGATGAGTCAGAAGATAAAGCCATTCTCAATTGGCTATACAAATATGAAGAAGCCTCGAAATCAGCAAGTATCGACATCAAAACAGATCAGTATGGAAAAGGGAAGGATATTTTAGAGAAAATTGGCTATGAAGGCCAAGGACCAATTGGAAAGAGAAAGGATGGTATTATAGAACCTATTCAACCTCTAACACTACATCCTAAAGACAAAATAGGATTAGGCTACATAGGGGAAACAAAAGAGAAAGTAACTTAGAAAGCGGTAGAAAGGATTCTACAAATGAGAGTTGGTTCTGACATAGATTCCAACAAATATGAATGGGATCATTTATCTACTACATCATACAATGACAAACAAATTGATGTCATTCAAACATATACACCCTTACAAGAGGAGGGATAAAGATCAGGGAATAGACCATTTATTATGGGATCCACAAATATTGATGAATCAAGCGAGGAGAATCATACATGGAATGAGACAGATGACTTGGAGGTGACTACTATCATAGACCTCGGCCTTCCTACCAACAAATTTGACCACCTAGCTATCAGAACACTCATAGCTGTCAACCTTTCTCAAATAGATGACTAATTACCCTTGAGACATCCCAAACTTATTGATTGGGAACCCACTAAACCTATTCATTTATTAGTCTTTTCAAATGATGATGCCATCATAAACTATCTTTGCAGTGATGAATCTGGTACAAGTTCTATCCATAACACTGATAACGACACTTCAAAATAGGAGGGTGCCAAATTTTCCAATTGCAAAAATAACAACAGGAAAAATAAATGTAATGGTGAAAACCTTTCTGAGGCAGCATTAGATTTTGAAAAATAAAAAATAAAGAATGTATCCAATAGTGAAAACCTTTATGAGGTGCTAAAGGATGGAATATTTGACACTCTCCTAGAGCATTACCATGATAGATCATTAGTAATGGTAGAACCAACACACTCTATAAATCTGGGAACAATTGAAAAGGAAAAAATCATACATCTGGCAGAGTCCATGACAGAGCAGGAGAAACTGACATTCACCAAATTCCTTGAGGAGCGACACATCAATTTTGCATGGTCTTATTTTGATATGCCAGGATTGAATCCAGATCTCCTCATGCATTAGTTGTCACTATCAAAGGAATCAAACCAGTCAAACAAAAATTGTGAAAGATGCATCCTCACATCGCCCTGATGGTTAAAGCTGAGTTAAAGAAATTATTAGATGTAGGATTTATCAGGTCCATAGATTATGTAGAATGGCTATCAAATATTATTCTAGTATCATAACCTGATAATAGCATCAAAATCTACATGAATTTTAGAGATTTAAACAAAGCATGCCCAAAGGATGATTTTCCTTTACCCAATATTGACATAATTGTCAATCTAACAATGAGACATGCCATGTTATCTATAATGGATGGCTTCTCAGGGTATAATCAAATAAAAATAGCACCTGAAGATTAGGAAAAGATGACATTCACTTGTCCTTGGGGTACATTTTGTTGGAATGTCATGCCCTTCGGTTGAAAAATGCAGGTGGACGTATCAGCGGGTGATGACCACTATTTTTCATGACATGATGCATACTTTCATGGAGGATTATGTGGATGACATCTTAGAAAAATCATACACTAGGGAAGGATATCTAGAAATCCTTGATAAAATATTCACTAGATTGGAGAAGTTCAACACTAGGTTGAACCCAAGGAAATGTGTGTTCGGGGTAACATCAACAAAACTCCTTGGTTACATAGTATTAGAAAAAGGTATTGAAGTAGATCTAGCAAAGGTTAAAGCAATAATGGAGATATCGTGACCTAAAATATCAATTAATTATGGTCCCTACAAGGCAGGTTACAATCCATCAGGAGATTTATCTCCCAACTAGCGGACAAAAGTCACCCATTTAATCATCTACTTCATAAGAATGTTTCATTCAAGTGGGATCATGACTGTGAAACAACTTTTAACCAGATAAAGTAGTATCTAGTGTCACCTCCAACACTTATGCCACCTGCAACAAAAAAACCATTGTTACTATACATCGCAACAACTGACATATCTTTATGAGCTCTATTGGCATAGGAGGATTCTGAAGGAAAAGAACAAGCTATATGCTACATCAGTAGGACTCTCAATGGATATGAAATAAACTACACATTCATAGAGAAAGCTTGTTTGGTAGTAGTATTTTCAACCCAGTGGTTGCAACACTACATGTTGACTCATACAATCAGGCTCATAGCTAAAATAGACCCATTGAAATATCTACTGAGTAAAGATGCTCTAACAAGGAGACTGGTAAAATGGGTCATGATCTTGAGCTAGTTTGACATCCAATATGTCGATAGGAGGGCCATAAAATAATAGGTAATAGCAGATCAACTAGCTAAAGCTCCATTACAGGATCATCATCCAATGAATATTGAATTTCTAGATGTAGACATCCTAAATATACAACACAAAAATGGTGGCTCTATTTTGATGGATCATATACACAAAGAGGATCTGGTGTAGGAATTCTATTTGTCACACCTCAAGGACACACCATACCAAGATCCGATAGATTAATTTTTCCATGTACCAACAATGTGGTTGAGTACGAAGCATTGATTATCGGCATCAAAGTAGCTATTGAATGGAAAATCATAGAAATGCAAGTATATGGGGACTCACAACTTGTCATCTATCAAGTAAATGATGAGTATCAGACCAAGGATGAGAAGCTCATGCCATATAAGAAAATGATAGATGATCTTAAAAATTACTTCATAGATATCAATTTTGAGCAAATACCAAGGACAGAGAAAAAAGCTGCAGATTCCATGGCAACAATTGCTTCCCTTTTGCAATTATCAGAAAATCAAGGTCGTTATGAGTTTATGGTGAAACATGTATCTAACCCTACATACGATAATCCTCATTCAAAGACCATATGCCAAATAAATGACACTCAAACCTCACAATATGGAGAGATCTATACTTACCTCAAAAATACTATTCTTCCTCCTGATATCTCTTGAAACCAAAAGCATAACTTTATCTGTCAATCCACAAGACATACAATGATAGCTGACATCCCTTACCGTTGAGGTATAGATGGTACTCTTCTTAGGTTTCGATAACATGAAGAATCTGAAACATCTTTATGAGAGGTCCATGAAGGTATTTGTGGGACCCATTCAAATGGGCTAGCCCTAGCTAAGAAACTCCTTTGTTTAGGGTATTATTGGCCAAACATGGAGAAGGAGTCCTATCAATATGTTAAAAAGTGTCAGAAATTTCAAATTCATTGTAATCTAATTCATGCACTAGCACAAGAGGTACATCCTTTCACATCAACATGGCCCTTTTGTCAGTGGGGACTAGATCTATTAGGAAAAATAAATTCGTCTTCATCCAATGGACACAAGTTCATCATCACAGCAACATAATATTTTACAAAATAGATAGAAGCAGTTCCATTGACAACAATCACTAGAAAGAAAATCTCATCTTTTATACTCAACTATCTCATCTGTCGATATGGGGTACCTTAATCCATTTCCATAGACAATGGAAGGCCTTTTAAAAATTAGGACATCTAGGAATTATGTGAACAATTCCATATCCAACATCGTTTCTCAACACTGTACTATCCTCAGGGAAATGGCCAAGCAAAGGCCTCAAACAAGATAATTCTAAAAATACTAAAGAAAATGGTAAACAATGTTGGATGTGATTGGCATGCTTAGCTAAATCCTGCACTATGGGCCTACAAAACTAGCATTAGAACACCAACAGGAGCACACCATATGCCTTAGTGTATGGATCAGAGGCCATCTTACCCATTGAGGTAGAAATACCATCACTCTGTGTCTCACTAAAAGGTATCATTACAAATGAGGATTATAGAGTTTCTAGGCTACAGGAACTAGAATTACTAGATGAACATCGTCAGCAAGCTATCAATCATTTGAAGGCATACCAACAAAGAATGTCAAGGAGTTACAATCATAGGGTAAAACCTAGAGTCTTTCAAGTTGGATACTTGGTCCTAAAGGAAAACCTTAGGAATCAATAGAATAGAGAAAAGAAAGGGAAGTTTGAACCTAATTGGTTAGGTCCCTTTGTAATCATATCAGTGTATGGATCAAAAGCATATCAATTGTCTACACCAGAAGGGGATCTGTTTTATGAACCTATCAATAGTATCCATCTCAAAAATTTCTATACTTGAATCACTTAGTGCATGAATTACTTTTTGAAAATGGTTACCTTGATGAAAACCTGGCAAACAGGCATTATGGTAACAAAAAAAATAAAAAATCATAAAAATACAAAAATACAAAAA
The DNA here is from genome assembly GCA_007258455.2 of Sequoia sempervirens. Lineage (NCBI taxonomy): Eukaryota > Viridiplantae > Streptophyta > Pinopsida > Cupressales > Cupressaceae > Sequoia > Sequoia sempervirens. The sequence goes on from VDFB02109042.1 coordinate 39,621,511, forward strand.
AAAAAGAATCAAAATCAAAAAGAATGAAAAAGTGCAATAAAAACATATGGTGAAAACCTGGAAACAGGTGCTATTTGTGATTTAACCAGCTTTTCCATCTATTGGACACATGTCATGGTCATTATTTTCATCATCATTTTACATCCATCATCATATCATTGCAAATGGTCATGTCTCGCCATAGCTTGGGGGAAACATCTAGACCTCACTGGGGGCAATAAAACATTGAGTTTAACAAAATGGACAAATAATAGTATGTCAAAAGCAACAAAAACAATGATCGAAGAACAACCCAACATGGAATATCAATCGCCATCAGAAACACATCAAACATCCATATCACAATATAAAATACAAAAGAAAACAAGTCAGAAAGGTCAGTATCAGAAAATCCAAAAAAAATCAGTTTGTGTCAGTCGAACTACGTGGTCTCTACATGTATAACGTAGGGAAGGCTAATCTTTGATCAGCCCCTGAGGCCCCTAAGATAGGTCTTTAGGTTAGGTTTGATCCAAAATCTCAAAAATTACAAAAACATGATAAAATCGGGATAGATGATCTAATCTGAATAATGATTGAAATAATTTAAGCAAAGGTTGAATATGTTGAACTTTGATCACTGTTATCATTTCTTTGGAGCAACTCAATGATGTATTGAAAGTTAGAGAAGCTAGGAAGAAGAATGATATTTTATTTATCTATTGTCTGTGAATTAATCATTATTATTGTGTGAATTGTTGTGAGATGTGCTCCACAAAGAATCACTGATGACATTCCAATTCACATAGGAAAGTGATTGATTCTTGCTTATTTACACAACAAATGCTTAGGTCATCTTGGTTTAATTGTACCTAGATGCTTGTGTTCACCTGCAATATCAAAAATCATGAAAGTAGTACTCAGGTCATCATGGTCTAACTCATACCATCTGTAGACACCGAAATCTGGTTTAGGCCTGCGACTTCCATATTCTTCATAATTCGTATTCTTCATGGTCATGATTAAATAATGTCAATTATTTAATTATTCATCTTAACATTAATTCTTCTATTAATTAAATAATGTCAATTATTTAATTAATTCATCTTCTATTAATTCTTCTATTGATTAAATATTCTTAATTATTTAATTAATTCATCCTCTTTTAATTCTTTTATTGATTAAATATTCTTAATTATTTAATTAATTCATCTTCTATTAATTCTTCTATTAATTAAATAATCTTAATTATTTAATTAATTCACATTTTCTTTATTCTATCGATTAATTAAATAAACGCTTTTATTTAATTATGTTACTAATTAACCTTATTCTTGTCAAATTAAATAAATTCTTATTTAATTTATTCTTTATCATATTTCAACTATAATTAAATAAATTCATTATTTATTTAATTATTCATTTAAAACCCTTCATCATTTAAATTAAATAAATCTTATTTATTTAATTATTCTTCGAATATCGAGTCTTGAATTAAATGCATTATTTAATTCATTAATTCTATTTTAACGCATTCCTCTATATTTTAGATAATTATGTGAGTTATCTAAGTATTCACTTTTACTCGACTCGACATCTATTTTAATCGCGTTAACCTTTGATTTAATGTCTGAGTGGCTGTCTCGAGTAATCTCTTCGTCAAGTCAGTCAATCGCCTAGTTCTAACTCAATTGCATGTACATGCAGATTAATTAAATATTCTTATTTAATTAATTAAGTGTGCGTGCATTCAAACAGAGTCGTTATAATCAATCTTCATCTTTGTCATGCAAAGATATTTCTAATGTTTTCGAATGTCGAACTGAAGATTAAATCATTTATTTAATCTTTAATTCTATTTCTAATTCAATCACTCATGTCATCACTATCAATGCATGTCTAATCTATCAATCTCAACCATCCGTTGATCTTTTCGATCTTGGCCTGTCATTCGAATAATCAATTTTCTATAAATTGATTTGTCATTCTTCATTCCACCTCTCGCAAATCTTATGACTTTTGAGAGCACTTTGTCTTGAATCTTCGATATTTTGCTAATCACTATCTTAGGCTATACTTGCACGAACTTGAAAATCTGAGGGCAATTATACTACACAAGCAAAATGGAGAAGGGCAATCGAGATGAATCATGGAAATACATTTGAAAATTGGTGAGATTGTTCTAGTTTTAATTACGTTTTTACTTTCCCATGTTCTTTGTTGCTTAATGAATGAATTTGCATTTTAGATTTTAGTATTCTATGCATGTGTGCTTCTAATCTAATCGTCTTTGTTGTCTATTGTGCAAATCTTTTTATTCTGCGTTACACCATCGATGCTTGTACTCACTTTCAACATTTTCAAAGCTCATTGATGATAAAAAGCATGATAAATGGACTATTAAGATGCCAATGCTTGCATATGTAGATTTGCATAGTTAAATTAGATTGCATTCATAATAATTTTGCATCTGCATTATAGATTTTTCACATTGACTAATGATATCTATATTAGCCTACACTAGATGTGGAATGATGTCCCACGTCTTTGGGAATAACTCTAAAATCCTCCTATGATCATAAAATATTGCAAATCAGCAATATTACCAATCAATCAAGAATCAAGCAGCCTATCAATCTAATTGGCTCCCGATGGGGCATATATCCATCAATCACTTGAAAATCATGTTTGGGGCACACTAATTTTTTTTCATCAATACTAGTAGCAACATCACAATATTTTCTTTGAAGCAATGTGTAAACACATCACTTCAAAGAGGGGAAAAATGTATACACCTAAAAATGGTCTGGAGAATTTAATTAGTTAAATACGATTTATTTGATTAATTAATCTTAATTCATCTACTTAGTAAATAAATAGAAATATTTATTTATATTAAGGTCACTATTATTTCTTCTATTTTATCATATTATCTTCCTCTTAATTAAATAAAGATATCATTAAGTTTTATTTAATTAACCATATTCCTCTTTATTAAATAAGAAAATATCAAATATTTGTTTTATTTAATTAAATCTTCCTATTTTGCTAAATTGAATAAATCAAATATATTGAAATAAAGGCATAAATCAATCTTCCTCTATTCACTCACCAATAAAATTAGATTTTTCAAATCTAATTAATGCAACTTGCATTCACAGGAAAGATTTGGGGACAAACTTGTAGGAAATCCTCTCAATCTTCTTCCTCTGATCTTTCCTATCATCTTGCCTGATGTTTTCATGGGGAGGAACAATCCCCATGATCAGCTCTAGCTTCTCATCTCTCACCATTCAAATCTTCAGATTGAATCTTAGCCTTTTGTTGTGCTACCCCTGTGCAAATGTGCTGCTCGAAAATCTATATATACAACCTTCTGAAGCATGAAAATGACCTGGAGAATTATCATCTTTTATGCAAACTTACTTTGCAGGAATTAGGAATCAAGCATCTTAAGCATAGCATCAACATTTTTATCAATAAGCAATAGCATCATAGCATCATAGCATCAGTAGATTTAGAATCACAGTAGCATCATTAGTTTTTACTGTAGCTTCCATTTTTTAGATTTCATGTCAGAATAGTTTATAGTAGCTCCATATCATTTAGAAATCATTAGCAATAATTGAATCATGGAATTTAACATCAATTCCATTCTCTAGATAGGCATTTTAAATAGTTACGGTGCTTACAAATCTGAGAGCCTCTGTAGCTTGATAAATCTTTGGAGATAGGAGACAATGGGACACATTGAAGCTATCTGTGTTTGTAAATTAGTTTAATTCATGTTAATCTAGATATAATGTTTCATTAAGAAGTGTTTTAGTTGTTATTTTACTTTTTACTTATTCACACTTACAATATGCACATTAATTTGTATGATGCCAATGCTATGATTCAAATTCTATCATCTAATGTTTATATCATGTATGTAGGTGATTGATGAATTTATCAAACTTACAAATGTAGCACACTTTATGTTTATAACTATGGAAAAGGATATAGAGTTCAATGGTATTTATTTTTTTCTCAAAAATATGCAAAAAAATGTAGGATATTCTCTATAGATTAGTAAACTAAGTGGAAGATTAAATTGTGTTGTTTTTATAATAGGTTATGAAACATAGATTTTTTGGACCCTATGGACTACTCTTGCACTTCTAGGGTTTTTCACCTAAAAGGAGAGAGATAGGGCCAAAAATGCTAATGTATCACTCAAATTAGGATGTATACGATGTTGTTTAATGTAAATGAATTTAACTAAATGCAATTGACTAATGTAAATGACCAAAAATGAATGCAAAAGTGTAATTACAACTATGTTTGAAAACACATTATGATATGTAAACAACTATGTAAATGAAGAAATAATGCAAAACAAAGAATACAGGGATTAATCTGAGTGCACCTAGATGACTTGTGATGTTTCTGGAGTGTTTTGGATGTTGATGGAAATCACTAATTTTTCATAGTGGAACTCATTCGCCCAGGGTGGCAAATCAGTTCACCTATTGGTGAAAAACTGTTGGGAGCTAGTTTATGTGTGTCAAGATCCAGAATCTGACAAAAATCAAGTTTCCAATCCTAAGGTGGGACTCATTCACCATAGGTGGCGAATCATTCCTCTCCCAAATTTCTAAAAGATTAGGAGACAACTCTGCAACACCAGATCTGGAAATGTTTGCTTATTAGGTTGTCAATGTCAGATCTATAGAAAACGAACAAATAACTCTCTCCAAGCTTGAATTTGACTCAAGTTCACTTGAAGCACCTAGTTGACTTGAAAATCAATCTTCAACACCTAATAACCTGTCAATTTTGCAAACAAAGGGCTAACCTTTGATAATGCAAGTATGAAGTAATGTCAATGGATGCTTCAAAGTGCTTGAATAGTTGTTGAATTATTGATGTAAAATGCTTAAATGAGTGAGGAGATGTAAAATGAGGTGAAAATCACTTATTTATATAACTCTTGTGCCTTATTATCTATTCATACCTCATCACAGGCTAACATCAAGTGATTTTGAATAAAATCCTAAAAGAAAATTTTAAATATTTTAAATTTGGGGCCAAGGGGGACTCATTCGCCACCCATGGCGAATGGGTCCCACCTAGGACCTAAAAACAAGTGTCAGGAAAAATGTTGTATTTAATGTTATTTGTTGGGATAATATGCAAAAATACACTTAGTTACAACTTATGAGGGCATAAAGAGACCAAATAAAGCATGAGAAGGGTGTAAATAGTGAAAATATGCCTAGAAGAGCATGAAAGCTTGTTACAAGACTTTACAACACTTCAAAATAGGGCTTGTTGATGAGTGAAAAGGTGATTTTTAGGTAAATTGCATTAAATAGAGTCTAGAAGAATGTAGAAATGTCTTACAACACTTCACAACACCTTCACAAGACATCATTCTTTGAGTTTTAGTACCTAAATAAGCATGTTCAAGCCATGTTACAACATAAATTAGAGCAACATAATTCCAACACCATGAAACAAGACCTAAAAGGCCATGAAAATGACAAGGGGCCATTTTTTCTATAGCACATTTAGCCCCCACTTTAGTGAGAGGATGAACCTACTTCTAACTCACACTAAAGTAGCCATGGAAATCAAGGGGAGGGTTTAGATGCACTTACGTCACTGGTAGATTTTGACCCATTTTTCGATGACCGTCCATTAGAATTTTGACAGTTGTTCCTCGCTATTATTGCGTCAGAATTTTGACGACATTTGAAACGTTGAAATTCCGGCCCAACATCCGTGCGTTAACACGATGGAATGACAATGATCAAGAGGGATGATAAAGCCCTCAGGATGATTATCGCATGGCAAGCTAGACATAAGAAGAAAGGAACACACAAGTGTTGAAAAGGATTGGATGAAGCTTCGATTGTCAATCCAACTAGTTGTGGAAAGAGATCTAGGCTGATTGTTTGAGAAAGAGAATGCATACTCACTCTAGGGCCACAAAACTTAAAGTTGTTTGTGGCGTGAGAAATCCCAACTATATACTCAGTCTAGGGCCACGAAACTAGTTGTCCATGGGGTGAGAAAGCCCAAAAAGGTAAGATACATACGCTAGTTGATATGCACTCACAAACACAAAGGGGGCTATGGGTAAAAGTCATGCCACTAGGTGGGCTTCCCACTCAACCATGTCAAATTTATACTCCTAATAACTTTATCAAGGCACCACAAGAAAATGATCATAAAAAAAAGGAAAGGTACCACAATCATGCAAGTTGCATTATGTAAGGTGGAAAAAAGGAATACAAAATGTAAAAATGCAAAAATGTAATGTAAAATGTAAAATGTAAAATGTGAAAAGATGTTCAAAGGAGTCTTTTTTAGTTTATGCAAGGTCAGTCACTCAGGGGACATTATGTCTAATGTCTTCCAAGAGAGGACCAATCAAAGAATAGTATATTCACAACTTAGGGAATGTAGTGTGTCACATTAGCCACCAAGAGGAATGTAATATGGTAAGATATATCACACTTATGGAGGAAATCATACCCAATGTCATCCACAAAGTGATGAGAACATCAAATAAATGACAAGGCTACACTAGGAACCAAGAGTGCAAATGAAATAATGGTAATGTATGCCCCCCACTTTAAAGGAATTGCTACACATCGGTCTATGAGCAATTACTTTAAAGTAGAGAAAAAAAGAAAATGTAAAAAGAAAACAAGACATGAGAGCCAACTTGGAAAGCCCTATGCCAAGTCATATGTTTCAAAGTTAGGTTACGTCATGTCAAGGAAAGGGAAAGCAAAGAAAAAGGGATTTTCCCCCCAAAAAAGAAAGCACACCAAACACATTAGGGATCTATGGATTTCAGGTCAGTATGTTCGTTGTTGCAATGTTTTTATGAAAGAGCTCAGAACTGTCATCATTCCCCGAAGACATAGAATGAGAAGAATGACACAAAGGAAATTGAAAGTTCATTTTGAGTCAACATGGAAGAGATGTTGTGGTATCAATGCCTTGCATCATCCCCAAAAGGAAAACACAAGTGAAAAGAAAGAAAAAGAAAAAGGTGAAATAAAATGAAAAAGCTTTTGGGTCAACATGAAGGAGACATTTTGGTCTCAATGCCTTATGTCATCCCCAAAAGGAAAACACAAAACAAAAAGAGAAAAGGACAAAAATCTTGTGGGTCAACATGGAAGATACATAGGGCGTCTCTATGTTTTGTGTCATCCCAAAAAGGAAAACACAAAACAAAATGAAAAATACAAGGAACTTTTGTGTCAACATGGAAGAGACATAGGGCGTCTCTATGCTTCATGTCATCCCAAAAAGGAAAACACAAAAAAAAATGAAAAAGACAATATATGATGAATAGAAGAATAGAGGTATGCAGATAAGAAGTGTACAAAGAAAGAGAACATCAAACGCACAATACAGGGGAACACGATATGCACATGAAAAGGAAAATAAAAAGAAAAAGTAAAAAGGAAAGTTAGGAAAATTCAAGTAAACCATCTAATAGGTCATCTACCTCCCAATCATGTTCAGTGTAATGCGAGGATGGTTGACTATCCAAAGGAATAATTGCAAGCGACAAACCAGGAGTTGTACTAGGTTCTTCACTTGGTGAAGAGGATGTATCTTTTAAGCTCATTGTAGATGAAAATAAAGAATTTAAATCATTATGCACTTCTTCATCAATTTTTGAAATTTCTGCATCATCATTATCATCATTAGCATCATCAAGATTAATGAAAATAGGAGGACGAAGGGTGATTTATAAATATGGATGTATTAAAAGTTGAGGTTGTCTGATTGGTTCAATTTGTTGTGATTTTTGCACTGGATTGTCTTGTGGTGGGTCAGGAGAAGGAGGGTGGTCATCTATTACTTCTATCAAAGGTAAAGGTTGATTTTCTTTATTGTGTTCTATGCGAGATTGATGAGCAAGGAGACGACAATGACGCCTTCGTTCCCTAGCACTGTGGTTCCATTTAATTCTATTTTGGAGTTGTTGAGGTGTAGGAGTGGATTGATTCATGTCATAGGTTCTTTTTCTTCTGAATGGGGAAGAACAAAAGAAACTAAAGATGATGGATCAATCACTCTCTCTTTGGCTTTAAACACTTGTTTAAGGCGAGGAGGTTGAGTACGGTTTGTTTCATATTCCCTTGGTCATTTAAAAGATGGTGGGGAAATCTCGAGGGGTGATTGTTAAGGAGGTTTGAGGGTTTTCTCAATGTTAGAATTGGGTTGAAGCATGGTTTCATCTATGATAGGAGGTGTGGAAGTGGATGGGGATGAGTTACAAAGAGATAATCCAGCTATCTTTTTGGCTTTAAAATTTTCATAGGCAATGAAAAATAATTCCTTGCGAGGGGTGATAGGTTCCATGGGTTTAGGCCAGAAGGATTCTAATGAGAAGTTACCTTTGGAAGATAAAGGATTAAAGCCACTATGGTGTATGGTGACTATCTCGTTGTCATGTGGAAACTTCCAGCACTTATGAACAACTGATGGGAATGCTTTCATTGAGTGAAGCCAAGGGGGGCCTAGCTGCAAATGAAATTGGTCAGATTGTGGAATAATTGAAAATGTTACCTCCAAAGTTTTAGGTCCTATTTGTAAGGGTAGCATGATTGATCCAATCATAGGGCATGCAAAACCATTATGTGTTTTAATCCATGCAGTGGGTTTATTGTAATCATCTTGATATAGTTCATGTAATACCATAAATTATTATGTGATCACGTTCACACCACAAGGGGGATCTATTAATATCCAATTAGTGGGGTTATCATAGATTTAGATAGATATTTAGAGAGGACCATCAGGAAGCTTTTAGAGTATGTCTTTAGTAGAAAAAGTAATATCAAGTGATTTTGTGGTTTGGCCCTTACAAGGGATAACGTCTATCATAGCCACAAGGTTATCCATATGACTAGCTTGGGTAACAATAGGAGTTGTATCATGTTGTTCATTATTTTTATCGATAGTCATTACATTAGGCTTGGGAGGTTCACTAGCCTTGACAAACGAGGTAGTATGTTTCGGCATAGGATTGGTGAAAATTTGTAAATTCTAGTTAGGAGGTGCAACAGACAAATTGCCTTGATCATTGACACCCACAATGGTCAATTCACCTGAATCAATGAGGTCTTGAACTAAATGTTTAAGACACTTACAATGTTTGGTGTCGTGGCCATTTTGATGATGAAAATGGAAATAAGCATTAGGTTTGAAGGTAGGTGGTAATGGCTGATTTTGATCAAGTGGTCGAATGGGTGGTAAAGTGAGCATGCATTTTTTAATTAATTGGTTCATTTTGTGATGGAGGGTATCGGGTAAAGGAGTGAATTGTCTATTCTAATCTCCATAATGATAAGGCACGACTACCCTAATAGTGGCCACTTGATTTGGAATAGATTGGGTTGGCTGTGGTTGAGGTTGAGGAGGTAGATTAAACTATAAAAAGCCTCTATTAGGTTTGTGGAAGTTTTGTGTGTTGTTTTGGTTTTGATTGGTGTGTTCTGGTTTGTCAACTCGGCTGGAAGTGGATTTTGAATCATGACTTGTAACCGAATTTTGGTAGTAAAAAGGTTGTACATAAATGCATGAATGATGAGAATTTCATCATGGTGAGTTTATCCTGAAGGTTGGTCTGCAATTTTTTGATAAACATCTTCTATAGATGTGCATCGGAAATCTTGACATCAATTTGAGCATATACAGATTGGTAACGTGAGATGAAATCCGTCACTTTTTCATCCATGTTTTTTCTACATCTCATAAGGTCTACCATTGTCATTTTAGGTGTCATGTGAACTTGAAAGTTACTAATGATTTAAGCATCCACCAATTCATTGAATGAATGAATGGAATGATTGGGAAAGTTGGAAAACCATTCTAAGGCAGTATCTTTCAAGGTCCTTGGAAAAAGTTTTACCAAAATTTTATCGTCAAGGACAAAGTCACTACACAAAGCTATATAAGCATTAACATGGTTGATAGGATCTCCTTTTCCTCTGTATTTCTCAAATTGAGGCATTTCTATCCCTTGTGGCATTAGGGTATGTAAGATTTCTAAGGATAAGGGACTACTACAGACATGATATATGGTTGGAGCGGGTTGACCTTGATTGATGTTGGAAAGTTGATGTTACATAGATGAAGCGGTAGTGAGAAGTTGTGTAAGAAGAGGATTAGGGTATGTGGGTTGAGGTAGAAGGGAAAATGGTGATGGAGTTTAAGTGATGTTGGGGGAAGTGAAAGGAATTTGAAGAGGTGTGGAAGTGGTAGAAGGAACTTTTGATGGCACAAAAGAAGTAGGAATGCTAGTGGAAATCGGGAAAGAAGTAGCCTGATGCAAAGTTGTATGGACTTGTGGATTGCTATAAGTTGGGATAGAAGCAATGGTTGAAGGGGGAGGAATTGAGGTGCTCCTTGGCTTACAAGAATGGTTGCAGATTGGGTGTTGGAAGTGACATGTTTATTGTAAATCTCAACAATTTTCTTCATCACTTGTAAGCCATCATCACTTTCAATCAAACGATGAAGATTCTCAATGGAAGGTATGGCAGTTGTGGAAATGTTTTCAAGTGATAAGTCTTGTTGTAAATTTGCAAAGTCCTCATGAATATTAATGACCTTTTCTTGCAAGAGGGAATTGTTTTGGTTGTCAACATTCATTGGATGGAAAGGCGAAGGCATGGAAGTTGTATTGTTAGGGCCTAATGCACCATTGTCCATACTAGGAGTAGGAGCTTGTGAGATCCCAAGGTTCAGAATGAAAGTGCTATCGTGGGATGCCATGAGTCTAGAACTTCATCTCACTAAAGCATTATCCACGGGGCACCAAACACTCATGCAAGTACCACAAAGGAGGGGTGAAGGAAAATGAAATCTATTCTAAGAGCTCTAAAATGAAAATAACAGAGTGTCTTCTAACTATAATAGAGATCCAACTATAGAAAATAGAAATGGAAACAAATGCTAGAAAAATGCCAGAAAAGTTGTCTAAAAAGTGTAGAGGGACTGATTCACCCTGGGTGGCGAATGAGTCCCAATATGAAGTTTTTTAGAGTTTTTCAAAAAAATTAAGATGATTTAAATGCTCTATAGTATGCAATTTTTAGAAGAAAAATTCATATTTTTACTTTTTTCAATGAGATGTAATGCAAAAATGAAAGCTACATGAAGGTTTCACTAATGCAAAATGAAAAGTCCTAGAATGCAATAAAAAATACATGTCCTAATTGAATGCTAATGCAAATGGAAACTTAGGATGCAATATGTGAATGCAATTAGAAATATAAAGTGTTTAAAAGTCGGGTTCACCAAAATGAAATAGATTTTTGGGATCCTATGGACTACTCTTGCACTTCTAGGGGTTTTCACCTGAAAGGAGAGAGATAGGGTCAAAAATGCTAATGTATCACTCAAATTAGGATGTATGCAATATTTTTTAATGTAAATGAACTTAACTAAATGTATTTGACTAATCTAAATGACCAAAAATGAATGCAAAAGTGTAATTACAACTATTTTTGAAAACACACTGTGATATGCAAAAAACTATGTGAATGAAGAAATAATGCAAAACGGAGAATATAGGGATGAATTTGAGTGCACCTAGATGACTTGTGATGTTTTTGGAGTGTTTTGGATGTTGATGGAAATCACTAATTTTTCACAGTGGGACTCATTCGCCCAGGGTGGTGAGTCATTCCACCTACTAGTGAAAAACTGTCAAGAGCTCATCTCTGTCTGTTGGGATCCAGAATCTGACAAAACTCAAGTTTCCAGTCCTAAGGTGGGACTCATTCACCACAAGTGGTGAATCAATCCTCTCCCAAATTTCTAAAAACTCAAGAGACAACTATGCAACACCAGATCTGGAAATGTCTGCTTGTTAGGTTGTTGAAGTCAGATCTATAGAAAATAGACAAATAACTCTCTCCAAGCTTGAATTTGACTCAAGTTGACTTGAATCACCTAGTTGACTTGAAAATAAATCTTCAACACCTAATAACTTGTCAAATCTGCAAACAAAGGGCTAACCCTTGATAATGCAAGTCTGAAGTAATGTCAATGGCTACTTCAAAGTGCTTGAATAGTGCTTGAATTATTGATGTAAAATGCTTGAATGAGTGAGGAGATGCAAAATGAGGTGAAAATTACTTATTTATATAATTCATGTGCCTTAGTATCCTTTCATACCTCATCATAGTTTGACATCAAGTGATTTTGAATAAAATCTCGAAAGGAAATTTTAAATATTTTGAATTTGGGGCCAAGGGGGACTCATTCGCCACCCATGGTGAATGGGTCCCACCTAGGACCTAAAAACAAGTGTCAGGAAAAATGTTGTATTTAATGTTATTTGTTGGGATAATATGCAAAAATAAACTTAGTTACTTGACTAATGAGGGCATACAAAGACTAAATAAAGCATGAGAAGGGTGTAAATAGTGAGAATATGCCTAGAAGAGCATGAAAGCTTGTTACAAGACTTTACAACACTTCAAAATAGGGCTTGTTGATGAGTGAAAAGGTGTTTTTTAGGTAAACTGCATTAAACAGAGTCTAGAAGAAAATAGAAATTTCTTACAACACTTCACAACACCTTCACAAGACATCGTTCTTTGAGTTATAGTACCTAAATAAGCACGTTCAAGCCAGGTGACAACATAAAATCAAAGAAACATAGTTCTAACACCATGAAATAAGACCTAAAAGGCCATGGAAATGACAAGGGGCCAGTTTTCTATGGCACAGGTTACAAGTTTCCAAAAGGCTGGAAAGTAATAGTTTGGTTACGTTCTATTCATGTTCTATTCATGAGAAGTTGTTATGTGCAATAGGTATCTTGAAACTCCCAATGAAGATGTATGGCTAGGAGTGACTAAGTTGAGAGACTAGCATGCCTATCCTCAATGGAAGCATCAAGATTTAAGCCTTGTTGTTCCCGACTTGGAACCAAATGGTGTGGATTTGTTGTTACTCTGGAGGTGAATCTTTCCCTTTTGATCAAAATTTCTCAATTTTGGTTCTAGATTATTCTTGGAAAATGGTGCACAGAAAGAAGAAACACGTTTCTAACATGGTCAAATATTGGTTTTGTTTAATTCACCCTCAGAGGCTTTACTTGGTTCAAGCTTTGTTTCTTGACCAACTTCTCTTTGGCTATTTGTTTATGCTTTTATGTATTTTTCTTTGTTGGTGGTTGTGGTTGTTCTTCACCCACTATTCCTAACTGGTTGTTGTGTTTGGCCAATCTATTTTATCAATCTATTCTACCTTGTTGTATGCTTTGTATGGTAATCCTTCATTATTGTAACAATGGAAATAGGTTGCCCCACATTTGAGGAATGGAACACATAGGTAGGGTTCCTATTTCACATGTTACACTCAAGGAAACCTTAGAGAACTCAATTCGAAGATATAAAGGCAGAAAAATATCTTGTAATAAGGTATCCTAGGGTGTGATTAAGGACAATAAGGGGGTTCACCACCAATCTAGGGCTTGGAAAGACAAGAAATTCATGTAAGATGCAAAGTACTATGCAAAACCTAAGTAAATGACCTAGGAAATGAAATTGAAATGTAGAATAAAGGACTAAGAATGAACAAAAGTGCACCTGGAAGAAGGATGAGGTTAGAAAAAACTTAAAAACCCTAAAAATATGTTTTTTAATTCCCACTGGGACTCATATACCAGTCAGGGAAATTTAGTCCCAGACTAGGGTCTTTGTTCCAAAACTAGAATCTTTCAGTGTATGATCTAGATCTCCTAAAATCTAGAAAAACCTTGTAATGGGACTCATAAACCACAAGTGGTGCATTAGTACCACTTTTATTTTTTAGAAGGATAAGGCTTGAATATGTACTGCTATCTTTGCTCTTCCTTCCACACTTCGTTTTTGGATCAGAAACCCTGATTTGCAACCTGTAGGTGACTTTTTGTGAAGATAACAACCTTGTGACAAATTGATGAATTTCTTCAACCTTGCAACCTAATATTCAAAGGGTCTTCAAGCCTCAAGACACCTAGATCTACAATCACACATGTAGAGAGAAGGAAAAACTTATTAATTGTTAGGAAATAAGGGTTTTCCTTGGTCAAACCCCATTTAGGTAATTAAGCCTTGTAATGAAACAATGAAACATCATGAACATGAAACATGAAATATGAAACATGAAAAATGATACCTTGAATGATGTATTAAGATGTAAATAAACAATCTAACATGAAGTGGCCATGTAGAATGTAGATCTTGATCTTCAACTTTGATATGAAATAATGCTTGTAAATGGATCTTCAATGCTATATCACAACACTAGCTCAGTAACACGCTTGATGCTTGATGATCTTGACATGATGATGGATCTTGAATTGATGCAATAATTGATGAAGAATTCTTCCCTTGAATGCCTTAGAAATGTTCTTGAATGATCTCCTGACAATCTTCTGAAGTCTTGGAATGCTTAATTCTTGATAACTTAGGATGATATCATGAATGCTTAGGTGAAATAATGATTTGATACCTTATTTATATAGGTAATCCATCTAATATCTTGTTTATTAGATCCTAGAGGCCAGCATTCATGAAATTTGAACTTAAAACCCTGATTTCTCACTTAGAACCCTAAAGAGGGGCCAAATGAGACTCATACACCACTTGTGGCATATAGGTCCCATCTAGATGGGACTCATATGCCCAAGGTAGCATATGGGTCCCACCATACTTTCTCGAGTGGAGGAAATGTCAGGCAGTTGAAAAATTAAGTATATTTGTTGATCTTGTCAAGATTTCGGTAGAAAATAAGCCTCAAGATGCATAATATAGGGTCTTAGGGGCCTATTAATGATGATATGAAGGTCATAAATGCAAGAGGGCTCAAAACTTAATATAAAGGTGCAAATAAATACACTTTACAACATTAAATTACGGCCAAATTAGGTGTATTTAGCTTAAAAGGACCCTAAATCCAATGTGAATGTGGAAAAAACATTACAAAACTAGATCAAGGCAACATTAGGTCTATTTTATTGTTAATCATCCCTAAATTAAGTGTGAAAATGTAGAGGGATACTTTTTTCGTTGCTACATTTAACACCCACTTTAGTGAGAGGAGGAACTTGCTTCAAATTCACACTCAAGTAGGCATTCAAGAGGGGTCCAAGTGTATTGATGTAGATTGTCTAGGATAACAAAGATCAAAGGAGGTGGTCAAGCCCCCAAGATCTAGGATCCTACGTCAAACCAACTTAAGCACAAAAGGAAATACACAAGGTGTATGATATGTAACAAAACAAGATACACAAATATGCAATGTCAAAGAAAAAGGGAAAATGAAGAAAAGGTGGATCAAGCTTTGACCATCTATCCATCGCGATGTGGGCCAGATATAAGATGTTTGTCTAGAAAATGCATGCTCACTCTGAGGAAAAAAAACTTCAAATTGTGTGTTGGGTGAATATCCAAAAGGTGAGACACATACACACACAGACGATATGCACTCATGCAAACAAACAAGTGGCTATGGGAAAGTCATGCCTAAGTTCGGCTTCCCGTACAACCATACCAAAGCTATACCTCTAGATAACATTGATAAGGTGCCACACAACAATGAAATTTGAGCTTTGTGAGGAAAGAAAAACTTTGTATACTTGATACTCATGAACAAACAAGATGGCACCATAGGAAAGCAAAGTGTGTTATGCAAGGTGGCCATATAACATGTATTGTAAATGCAAAATATTGTAAGGTATGTTCAAAGGGATTTTTCTTAGTTCATGCAAGGTATCTTCTTAGGGAACATGGTGTCTAATGTATCCAAGAGAGGAAAAGTCAAATAAATATCATGCTCTCAGAGGAAATCAAACCCAATGATACCACTAAGAAAAGGATGCATCACAAGAATAAAGAAAATCACACAGTGAAACATGAATGTCAAAATAGTATGCCCCCACTTTAAAGAGGTTGCTAGCACCATTACTGTGAGCAATTTATTTAAAGTAGAAGAAGACATGAGAGCTTATTCAAAAATCCCTATGCCAAGTCATATGTGTGGACACTAAAAAAGTAACCCTTCTACTTTTTATGTCTCATTTCAGCCCTCCTTGTGATTTTGGCTTGAATTTTCCTTGATTTAATGTTGTAATGTCAATAACAAATTCACATTAGGTCTTGGGCCCTTGTGAACTAAAAGGATTCAAGTGGTACCTTATTTAAGTGTTATAAAGCATTGTAACACACTTTCACAATTTTCTAGGGTCTTGTTAATGTATTTCACCTAAATAACCTCTTTTCATCATTTACCAAGCCTTATTTCAAAGTGTTGAAAAGTGTTGTAACATACTTTCACACTTTTCTAGGTTTTCCATTAATAATTGGGCATTCTTATGCTTTAATTGGCCCAATTTTGCATCCACGGGCCTTACTTATGTGTATTTTTTAGAATAATCTTGATAAATATCATTTAAAACATCAAAATCCTGAAACCCACCTTAAATGCCTAAGGTGGGACTCATTTGCCTTTCTGGGAAAATGAGTCCCCTTAGGTGGTATCCATTCACCTAGGATGGTGAATGAGTCCCCTTTAACTCAAAATTCAAATTTAATTTAATTTTCTGGCAGATTTTTATTCTCCAAGATCTAAGGTCGGCCTGTGATGTAATTTCAGGAATTACTGCATAATTGAATATAAATACAAGCTTCTTCCCCTCATTTTCATACCTAGCATTCAAGTATTCATGCATATAGTTTACAAGAGCATTCAAGGAATTTCAAGGGCATATTATCAAGCAATCAAGAGCATTTTTCAAGTGTCTTTCATCATGTCAAATATTTTTTGCATCATATTGTTTTAGAGCTAACATTTGTGAGGTAGGATTCTGTGATTCAAGCAAGGATTGCATTCAAGATCTATCAACATCAAGCTAGATTCCAAGCTCACATCCATTGGAGCCATCACTTACATGTTTGCAACACCTTATTGCTAGGGTTTGGTGAGTTGCAACATCATTATTTTTTCATTCATCATTATCCATTCCATTTCATTTCATTTCAAGGGTTTAATTACCAACAACGGGTTTGACCAAGGCAAACCCCTATTCACTAACCCCTCAACATTTTTATCTCTTTTTGTGTGTGATTTGTAGGGCTAGGTTGTGTATTTACTAAGAAGTTAAGATTGGAAAAGTGGTAAAAACAAGTCAAAGTTTTCAAAGTCCTAAGAGAAGCTTGGAGAAGATCTATAGGCTTAATTTTGTAGTTTCGGACCCAAATTTGTATCAGGAGCAGAAGAGTAGACTGAGGGCTACAATTTATTGTTTTGAATTTCCAAAAATCCAAAGGTGGACTAATTCACCAGTATTGGTGAATGAGTCCCATTTCCCAGGCCTAAACAATAATTTTATAGATCTAAGTACCCATTTGTCTGAAACCCGTTCCAACACAATCTCCCTAAAACTAGAGTAGGTCGCCTAACTTGGTGTATGAGTCCTAGTTGGCATCAAGAGTGATTTTTTCAATATTTCAAAGCTCCAATCCATATCCAACAAGTTTCCAAGTGCACATTTCCAATTTCATAACTTGATGTTACAATTTACTTACATCCTTAGGTCATTTAGTATTAGTTTGCATATCACATTGTGTTTTCAAACATCTTGCATTTTCCAAGTTTACACTTGGTGGTGAACCCATTTATTATATCCATTCATTTCTAAGGATATCTTATAGTAAAATCTTTCATATCCTTCATTGGGTTGAGATCTCTAAGGTATTCTTGAATGTGAGCATTGTGGAATTGGATTCCCCCTTCCTTCTTTCCCTCTTGTGTGGATAAGGAAGTTGTGCATCCATTTCGAGTGTCCACATTTTGGTGAACCTGACTTTTGAACATCATAATTCTATTTTGGAGTGCATTTACATCCTAGATTCAACTTGCATTAACATTGCATTGCATTTTGCAAATTAGTTAATTTGCATTCTAGGGTTTCAAAATTTGCATTAGTGAAAAGTTCATTTGGATTTCATTATTGCACTTAATTTCATTAAAAATCAGTAAAATTTTGCATTTGCATCTCATATTCGCATAAAAAAACATAAAAGGAATAAAATTCATTTCAAAAATTCTAAAAAATTTCAAAAAAATTAGTACCAGGACTCATTCGCCACCTTGGGTAAATCAATCCCTTTGCATAGTTTGCATTGCATTTTCTGGAAATTAATCTTCATTTTCTGAGTTTTTGTTTGTTGTTCTTCTATTTCTATTTTAATTTCCAGAACTTTTGTTTCAAGCAATTTATTCTTGTTAGCTTACATTGTATTTGCATTCACACTACATTTAGTAGCCTTTCCATGAGTGTTTGGTGTCCTATTGCTAATACTATAGTTAGAAGAAGTTCAAGACTCATGTCATCCTATGATAGCACACTCATTGTGGGTATGTATAGGATCATGATGGGCCAAAAAGTTACGATATGATGGGTATGTGGCTGACGAATTTTTTTTTACCCAAAATTGATGAAACGAAAAGGGTTTTTAAAGGAGATTCTTAGCTTTCCACCAATATAAATTATGCTTTCCTTTGAATTTAATAAATAATTATTATTCATTTTCTATTTGAATTATGACTATAGTACTGATTGATAGGTTGATTGAAAAACATCTATAGCTTTCAAATGGTATCACATTTTTTGAATCTGAAACATGCGTCACATTCTATGCTTCACATACTATAGGATTAAAAAAATAATAATTGAATTTCATGAAGTTTTGACCAAGTTAAGATGGTCAAACATACGAGTTTTTATATTTTTTAAAAGTTGTAATAAACAAAATTATAATTAATTATTTACTTGGGAAAAAAGTACAAAAAATATGCATCACATCTAGACATGAGTGCTCTACTTATATCTAAAATCTTATAATTTTTTTTTATCATTTTATTGTGGTTAGGGTGGTTAGACAGACACCTACTTCTTATTTTTTCCCAAAAATTTAAGTACTATTGCATTGAAATTTCAAATTTTCACCAAATAGATTTAAAAAAAAAACCTAGTAGTTTAGAAACTACATTCAATTTTCTATAGATTTTATTTTTACAGATTTTTGAAATAATATAGATAACTTATTCAAATTTCTATGTCAAGTTTCCTAACTCTGATTTTTTTGAATTTTTCGCCACTTAAGGGCTTGTTTTTTCCATGATGATCCTGCACAGACCCTTGTGAATCTTGGGTTATCTAGAGCTTCCACTCCTATTATTGACACTAGTACACTAGGCATGGATAATACCCTTAACGACTCTTTGCCTTCAAGTAGCATGCAAGTTGAACCACAAAATGATAATATCCTGCAAGAGAAAATAATTCAAATCCATGAGGACTTAGAAAACCTCCAACATCAAGTAAGCCTTGAAAACATTTCAACTGCCACAATTCCTACCATAGAAAAAATCCATCACATGCTTGAAAGTGAAGATGGCCTTGACATTGTAAAAAACATAGTTGAGATATGTGCAAAACATCTTCCTTCAACCTCTAGTGCTCCTACACCAACAAACAATGTTGCAAGAAAATGAGGAACTAAAATTCCTCCTCCCTCAATGATATCCTCAATACCTACCTATACCACCCCTCAAGTCACAACAACAATGCAACAAGTTAGTAATGTGATTCCTTCCTTGGGTATTCCTACTAGCATCCCTAGTTCCTATGTGGCATCACATGTTCTATCTTCTACCACATTACCACCTATAAGCATCCCATTTACCTCTCCTACTAATACATACACTCCATCACCACTCTCACTTCCATCTCATACCACTCGTAATGATCCTCTCATAACACAACTTTTCCAAATTGTTTCATCCATGGAAAATCAAATCTCCACCATAAACCAAAATCAAAATGGCCCACCCACATATTATGTCAGAAGTAACCCATTTTCCTTGGAGATATTATGAACATTGATGCCACAAGGAATAGAGGTGCCTAGATTTGAGAAATATGGAGGGAATGGAGATCCTTCTAACCATGTTAATTCCTACATCGCCTTATGTAGTGACTATATTCTTGATGATAAATTGTGGAAAAACTCTTTCCTATGTCCATAAAAGATACTACCTTGGAAGGGTTTTCTTCTTTACCAAAAAATTCAATTCATTCATTCAATGAACTTGTTGATGCATTTGTAAACCATTTCCAAGTGCATATGACTCCCAAGAAGACCTTGGTTGATTTTATGAGATGCAAGAAAAACAAGGATGAAAAGATAACTGATTTTATTTCACGTTATCTATCGCTTTATTCCAAAATTGATGTCAAGATCCCCGACCCACACCTTCAAAAGATGTTCATGGAAAACTTGCAAACTAAAATTCAAGACACGCTCACTATGATGAAATTCCCATCCTTCATGCACTTTGTACTGCCCTTTGTGATTATCAAAATTTGATTAGTAATCGAGATACAAGGTCCAGTTCTAACCGAATTGAGAGAGCTGAGCCAACCAACCAAAACAATTTCCAACCTTTTAGAAAAAAAAAAAGGGTTCTTGCAATTCAAGCCCACTCAAAAAACAACTCAAAATGTCAATAACCAAGTAGCTACTATCAAAACCATGGTACCCTTTAGTTATGGAGATCCAAAATGATAATTCACACCTTTACCTGACACCCTTCATAACAAAATGTCCCAACTTTTACAACAACAAATGATTACCTTGACTCCCATTGAAACACCCAAGCCTAATAAGCCTTTATCCCTAAGCTTTAAATAAAATTCCTATTGCCACTATCATCGAAAAAATGGATATGACGCGGAATATTGCAAGCATCTTAAACATCTTGTGCAAGACCTCATTGATTTTGGTCATTTATCCATTGGAGGTGTTAGTGACCAGGACAATAATTTTGTAGCTCCTCTGAACCAAAACTTGCAAATTTTTACCAACTCGATGCCCAAACATAATATTTCATTTGTCAAAGCCAGTGAAACCACAAAGAATGATGTGATGAATGTTGATACATATGATGAACATAATGATCCTACTAAAAATGATATCAATGTAAATCCTATGGATGAAATGGTAGGAGCGATAGACGTCATCCCTCGTAAAGGCCGACCTAAG
This sequence comes from Sequoia sempervirens, assembly GCA_007258455.2. Lineage (NCBI taxonomy): Eukaryota > Viridiplantae > Streptophyta > Pinopsida > Cupressales > Cupressaceae > Sequoia > Sequoia sempervirens. The sequence goes on from VDFB02109042.1 coordinate 39,642,615, forward strand.
AGCCCTCTTGATATTGCTTTCTCCTCTAAGGATATAATTAAGCATGCACCCAATGGTCCTCTCTACATAGTCGGTCGTATCTATGACAAGACCACTAATGGGATATTAATAGATCTTGCCTATGGAGAAAATGCGATCACTGAGGAGTTCTTACTATTGCATGAACTTTATCAAGATTAATATGATAAGCCAAAGGTATGAATCAAGACGCATAATTGCTTTGCATGCCTTTGATAGGATTGATCACTCTACCATTACAAATAAGAAAAAAAAAATAGATGCCACATTCTCCATCATCTCGTAGTTAGACCAATTTCATTTGAGGCTAGGCCATCCATGGCTTCACTCAATGAAATTCGTCCCTTCGGTTGTGCACAAATGCTTAAAGTTTCCATTTGACAATGAAATATTCACTATTCACCATAGTGGCTTTAACCCCTTTTCTTCCAAAGGAAACTTTTCCTTATAATATTTTTGGCCTGATCCCATGGTACCTATCAACCAACTGAACTGAAGATTTTTGAATATGGGTGCTCTCTTACACTTCTAAAGTTTTGCACCTTAAAGGGGAGAGATACCAAAAATCTTAATGACTCACTCAAGAAGAACCCCTTGAGATTCCAATGCAAAAGAGATTGAAACCTATCAACGATGATTGTCCTAAAGGCTGAAAACAAAAAAGAGGGGTTCACCACTAAGTATAAACTTAGAAAATGCAAAATGTTTGAAAACACACTGTGAAATGCAAAAAGACCCAGAAAGATAAATAGAAATGCAAGTAAAACAGAATAGGAAAGTAAAATAGAAAATGTGCACCTAGAAACTTTTAAATGCTGGAAAAAAGAATAGAAATGCTGCTGATTTTGAAATTTTGACCTATTGGGACTCATTCGCCATTCTGGGCGAATCAGTCCTAGATCTAGAAAGCTGTACTGGAGCCTATTTCAGGCAAATGGGTATCTGAATATGTAGAAATCTCTAAAAAGTAATTATAGTGGGACTAATTCTCCACTAATGGAAAATGAGTCCACTTTGGCTTTTACGAAAACTCAAAAGTGGAATCTAAAGCTCTCGATTTGCTCTTTTTGTTCCTCCAGGTGTTGGGATCCAAAACCTTGATTTTTGAGGCTGTAAGTGACTTTTTGTGAAGATTTTGTCCTTTCCAATAGGGAGATAACTTCAACAATTTTTAAACCTATTCTTCAATCATTTCCAAGCCATCCAAGCACCTAGATTTGCAAACACACAAAGGAAGAGAGAGAAAATGTTGATTGTTAGTGATTGGGGATTTTCCTTGGTCAAACCCCATTTAGGTAATTAAACCAAAATGATGAAATATGATAATGAAGTATGAAACATGAAACAATGCAATTAGAAACTTTCCATGATGATGGATCTTGAGTTACTACAACAATTGGTGAAGAATCTTGCTCTTGAATGCCTTAGAATTGAGTTTGAATGCTATCTTCAATGCTTGATTCTTGCTTTCTTGACTTGGAAATATGAATGAATGATGAATGAATAATGAATTAGGGTTAAAGTTCTCCTATTAAGTGAGTTTCTAGAATAAAGATCATGATCAAGGGCCAAGATTAAACTAGAAAATAATTTAATCAAGGGTGGAGGTTAATTGAGAGAAGAAAGACAAGGATCAAGGAGCTATAATTAAATAAAAAGGTATTTAATTTTAGTGGCTAACATAGAATAAATAAATTAAATATTGATTTTATTTATTTAAAAATAAAGGTGAGAACAAATAATTAGATAATTAAACAACTAAAAGTAATTATTTAACTATAGAGGAAAGGTGGAGTAACATTAAATAATTAAAAAATAATTATTTAATGGAGAGGGAAGGGATAATTAAATAATTAAAATAATTATTTAATTGGGGAGATAAAGAAAGGATAAATAATTAAATAAATATAAATTTTATTTAATTATAGAGAGAAAAGACTAATGAATAATTAAATAATTGAAGTAATTATTTAATTATAGAAGAGGGCAAAGCTAACTTTTGAATTAAAATAATATTTAATTCAAAAGTAGTGAGGAAAGGACCATTAGACTTAATTGCTTAATGAAAGTCTAGAAAAGTGTGAAATTCATTTACAATTCTTTACAAAACCTTTACAAGACATGCATTTTATTCAATTTGCAAGGGTCCAAGACCTAATGTGGATGTGTAAAACACCTCACAACACTAGATCAAGGTGATATTAAGTCCAATTTATCATTAATTATTCATGAATCAAGCAAGAGATAATTTTTTCTATGCTACATTTAGCCCCCCACTTTAGTGAGAGGATGAACATGCTTCAAAATCACACTAAAGTAGGCATTCAAGAGGCATCCAATCATACCAATGCAGATGGTCTCAAATAAAAAAGGTGAAGGAGGTAACCAAGCCCCCAGGATCTAAGATCCTAATTCAAACCGTCATAAGAACAAGAGGAAACACACAAGGTGTATAGTATGCAAAAAAACAAGATACACAATCATGTAATGTAAAAGAACTAAAAGAAAGAAAAATGAGACATGGATCAAAGATGTGCTCACTCTGGGGCCATAGAACATCAAGTTGTATGTGGGGTTAGTTTGTCCCAAAGAAGTGGTTTGGTGATAAATTCATTCCATTGTGTCAACTTCCCACTGTATAATGAGAAAGTCATGCCAATGTGTCGGCTTCCTATCATACAAACCATACCAAAGTTATCCTCCTGATAACTTTGATAAGGTACCACAATGAAAATTATTTTTGTAAATGTTTTTGAATGTCATGTAAAAATTTTGTTAAAGGGGATTTCTCTTTTTTCATGTAAGATCTTCTTAGGGAGCATTGTGCCTAATGTCTCCAAGAGATATCAAGTCGAGGTGTCAGATCATTGCCTATGGGATGCCTTGTTCGCATCATGCCATGTTAGTAGATCATACACTCTTGGACGACATCAAACCCAATGACACCACCAAGAAGAGGACACATCATAGGAAAAAATAAAAATCACGCCATGGAATTTTTTCAAAAATATGTCACCTATGTATTCCCCCACTTTAAAGTGGTTGCTACACCATCACTATGAGCAATTTCTTTAAAGTAGAAAATAAAAGAAGGCATGAGAGCCAACTTGGAAAGCCCTATGCCAAGTCATATGTTTTCAAATTGAGCTAAATCATAAATAAGTATGTCACATGCGAGTCAACTTAAGGCATGTTTTCCACATCCCAAGCTTGCTCTTATATGTTCATGAAAGGTTAACTACTAGCCAAAAGAGACAATGACAAGTGACATATGGGGATAGGGCTTCCTAACCCATTTCCCTCACTTACTACAAGAAAAAGGTGAGCCTAGAATGGATGATGATATGCTGCTCCTTGCAATTGTGAGTATGTTATGATTCTACAACTATTACATGGAAAGGAGCAGCAACCAATGTTATTTATTTTGATAAGTAAACAAAGTTTTTGCTTGATACATTTTTAATGAGATGTCTATCAGTTTAGGATGTACCAAGGTTAACATTGTCTTGGAAGAATCTTTTGCGATAGAATTGATATTGGATAAAGGTTTTTGTTTTGAGGGACAATAACCAAGATCATTAGGCTTTATAGCATCACATCCTTTTCTAGGTTGCTTCAAAAGTTCAAAACATCTTCCAAAAAGTCTTGGAACGTTTGTTGGATTTGGTGGTTGTTCAATCACCTCAAAGTTTTTCTTGGATGTTGTATTTTCTTTTAAGGTGTTTGAAGGGGATGTTTTTGAAATTTCCTCTTTTTCTCTTCCCTTTTTAGATTCTTTTGTTATGATCATGTATTCCCCCATGGATGTAGAAATGAAATCAAAGGTTTTTGAAGCCTCGTTCATAACTTTATTGCTTCTTCAATTTTATTTTGTCTTTCTAAATCATTTTTCTTTGTATTGATTGTAGTACATGTAAACTTTTTGTTTTGAGGAGTAGAAGGTGACTTGTCATAAACTCCTAACATTTGGTTCAAGGGTTGATCCATATCAAGCAATTCAGGATTCTTCAAAGTGAGGTTGATTTTTGGTTTGCACATGATAGTATTAATGTTTTCTTGTACCATGATGCATTCCCTATTAGGAGAGTGTTTAGAAGAAGTACAAACTAGATGTTCTTGAAATTCACTATTTGGTTCTTCCATATTGACTTCATCGCAAGTAAGTGAATGATCCATGGTTGGATTTTCTTGATTGGTAGTGATGCTGTTGCTTTGTTCAATAATGTTTTTCTTGTGATTCTCATCGTTGGGATATTGTAACACCATAATATGTTCTTTAACAATAGGAGATATATTAGGATAGGGGTAAATTTGATTGTTGTCCATAATGCCGTACTTTTTCTCTAAGGTGTCAGTCTCTTGTGCCATAATATTTACCCTAGTTGGAGAGCTTCTAGGAAAGTGACAAACAATAGGTTCATCACATTTCATGGTTGGATTTGATAAAGTAGCTTTATTACTCATAGGAGAGGCATCAAGAGAAGGATAACTAGGAGTTTCATGGTTACCAATTATTGGACTTTTTTGTTCAAATGGGTCTTCCCAAATGGTAGGGGCATCAGGAAAAGGAGGAATAAGATTCTCATGAGTCTCAATAAGGATATCTTCTAACACAAAACTATCTTCTTCATCTCTAGACAAGATATTAGGAGAAGGAAAGGTTTGATTGTCATGATTATTGATATTTACATCCCCATGTCCTATAATGTATGCTTGAGTAGGACAGGTAGGATTGTCATAGCTCTAAAATATCAACATATCCTCCACACAAATGTGTTTGTCATGATCATTCATGATTGCATTTTCACAAGTAGGGGAGGTGTTGAGAGTAGTGGCCATGATCTTAGTTTTGTGTGTCATAATGTCTATGCAAGGGGGAAGGGGAGGAATACACACAATACTTTAATGATCTTTGATGATTGTGTCTTCTTTCATCAAGATACCTTTGTCACCAATGGGAGAGATATTAGGAGAAGAACAATTATGATTATCAAGATTATCGATGCTTGTATCCTTTTGTGTAAAATATTTAGTGGATGATCTTAGTGAGAGGAAGTCCTTAAGGGATTCATCTAACATGTCTAAGTCATCACTAATAAAGGGATTGGATGATATACTTTTTCTAAATATAAGCATTTTTTGAATTGTTTCTTGTGATTTTTTTTTCATTTTTTAATGAATCTGATCTAAATGAACTAGGAACTAATGCTTAAAATGAAAATTTCAAAAGTCTAATTCTATCCATAATTTCCATGAATGTAGATAATGCTATTTATAATGACTTAAATGCAATAGAAGATATGAAAACTTAAAATGTAATGTAAAGAAATAGGATGAAATGCATTTTTTTAGATTTCAAACAAGGTAATGTATTGATTACACTATGCAATGATCTGAAAATGAAATGTTGTGAATTAAAATTTGAAATTAAGCAATGCATGAAATGGACTAGTTTAAGCTAGATTTTGTAAAATGCATAAAACAGAAAGCCAACCCAATGAAACAACTAACCAATGGAAGCAAACAAAAGTGTAGAAACAAGGTTTTCAATGTCATGAAAGGTAGTTTCAGGAGTGGAAAGGGATTGATTCGCCCAAGGTAGCGAATGAGTCCCAATAGGCTTTTTTTTTCAATTATTTTTTATGCTTTTTATGTTGTATGACCTGAATACTAAATGCAAATATAGTTTTCATATGTTTTCCAATTATTTGAGATGCAAGAATTCCACCTATATGCACTTTCACTAATGCAAAAATTTGAAACCCTGGATGCAAATTAACCAATGCAAATGATAAGGAAAAGTTAATGCAAGCTAAATATAGGATGATGATGGAATCTATATAAAAAAAGAGGGTATTTGAAATGCATATTCACCAAAATGAACCAAATATTTTTGAATATGGGTGCTCTCTGACACTTTTAGGGTTTTGCACCTAAAAGGAGAGAGATACCAAAAATATTAATGGCTCACTCAAGAAGAATCCCTTGAGATTCCAATGCAAAGGAGATTGAAGTCTATCAAAGGGGATTGTCGTAAAGGATGAAAACAAAAAGAGGGGTACACCACTAAGTATAAACTTAGAAAATGCAAAATGTTTGAAAAAACACTGTGAAATGGAAAAAGACCTAGAAAGATAAATAGAAATGCAAGTAAAATAGAACAAGGGAGTAAAATAGAAAATGTGCACCTCGAAACTTGTAGAGGATGGAACAGAGACTAGAAATGCTACTAGTTTTGAAATTTTGACCTACTGGGACTCATTCACCATTCTGGGTGAATTAGTCCCAGATTTGGAAAATTGTGCCACAACCTATTTCATGCAAATGGGTATCTAAATCTGAAAAAATCTCTAAAAAACAAGTACAGTGGGACTCATTCACCACTAATGGAAAATGAGTCCACTTTGGCTTTTCTAAAAACTCAATAGTGGAATTTGAAGCTCTCAGTCTTCTCTTTTTGTTCCTCCAGGTGTCTGGATCCAAAACCTTGATTTTCAAGGCTATAAGTGACTTTTTATGAAGATTTTGACCTTTCCAATAGGGAAATAACTTCAACAAGGTTGAAACCTATTCTTCAATCATGTCAAATCCATCCAAGCACCTAGGTCTACAATCACACAAAAGAAGAGAGAAAATGTTGATTGTTAGGGACTGGGGGTTTTCCTTGGTCAAACCCCATTTAGGTAATTAAACCAAAATGATAAAATAAGATAATAAATCATGAAACATGAAATAATTCAATTAGAAATTTTCCATGATGAAGGATCTTTATTTTCTGCAACAATTGGTGAAGAATCTTGCTCTTGAATGATTTGGAATTGAGTTTGAATGCTATCTTGAATGCTTGATTCTTTCTTGGTTGACTTGGCAATATGAATGAATGATGAAGGAATAATGAATTATGGTTAAAGGTTTCCTCTTAAGTGAGTTTCTAGAATAAGGATCACAATCAAGGGCCAAGATTAAATTAGAAAATAATTTAATCAAGGGTGGAGGTTAATTGAGAGAAGAAAGACATGGATCAAGGAGCTAAAATTAAATAAAAGGTATTTAATTTTAGTGGCCAACATAGAAGAAATAAATAAAATATTGATTTTATTTATTTAAAAAGAAAGGTGAGAACAAATAATTAGATAATTAAATAATTAAAAAATAATTATTTAATTATAGAGGAAAGGTGGAGTGTTAAACATTAAATAATTAAAAACAATTATTTAATGGAGAGGGAAGGGATAATTAAATATAATTACAATAATTATTTAATTGGGGAGATAAAGAAAGGATAAATAATTAAATAAATATATCATTTATTTAATTATAGAGAGAAAAGACTAATGAATAATTAAATAATTGAAATAATTATTTAATTATAGAAGAAGAGGGAAAAACTAACTTTTGAATTAAAATAATATTTAATTCAAAAGTAGGGAGGAAAGGACCATTAGACTTAAATGCTTAATAAAAGCCTAGAAAAGTGTGAAAGTCATTTACAATTCTTTACAACACCTTTAGAAGACATGTGTTTTATTCAATTTCCAAGGGTCCAAGACCTAATGTGGATGTGTAAAACAACACACAACACACAACACTAGATCAAGGCGATATTAAGTCCAATTTTTCATTAATTATTCCTGAATCAAGCAAGAGATACTTTTTTCCTACAGTACATCAATGAGAAGATTTCTTTTTTGTATCTTACCAAAAATTCAAAGCAAAGAAAATAGTTGAACTATCCCTCTGAACCATGTCCCCCTCTACTTTTGCACCTACATATTTGATGAAACCATGCTTGAACTTAAACAAGAACCAAAAAAACAAGACCAACCAAAAATAGAAACTTCACCTTCATCATCCAAAAGACCAAGAGACAATGAAAGAAACTTTGTCATACCTTCTAGAATAAAACAAGTTTACAAAGAAAAAGAGAAAGTGAATGAACAACCTCCTATGCTTCCTTTTGTTCCTCCCCTTAGGGAAGGAAAGCAATCTATGGTTGATCAACCCACTCCTTCACAAACACAACTTGAAAACAAAACCAAAAGAAATAGAGGTGCTAGAGAGCATAGGCATAGACATCGTGCTCTTGCTTGTAGGTTACATGAAGAGTTAAACAATGAAAATAAAAATATGAACTTGATTATAAAAATGCATGACGACCCTTCTCCCTAACCAATAAAAAATTATCCAATTTACAAGAATCACAAGTGATGAAATCTTCAATGGACATTATCATTCACCCGCCTATTGTGATTAATTTGGACGATGATGAGGAAACAACTAAAATTGACGAACAGGGGCATAATGAATTGAACACATTATTTTCCTCCTCCATGAGCTTAAATGAGACATCTCCTATGTAGAGTGATGAACCTAGTACTTCTCCTAGTTCAGCACTTGCCCTTGTCCCTTTGGCTAGTTGTCCACCTTTAGAGTACAATGAACATGATTGGGAGGCCGATGACTTGCTCAAAGGTTGACTTGCATTTCCCTTACTAGTATTTTGCATTTTTCCTTTTCCTTTTTCATTTTCCATTTTGTGATTGCATGTGCGTAATGTGATCCCTCGTGATGTTCTGTTTGATGTTCTCTCTTTGTGACATTCCTTTAAATTTTTACCTTCATTCTTCTTTGTGTCATGCATCACTTTCACCTTTTCATCTTTGTCCTTTTTGTGTTTTCCTTTTGGGGATGATGCAAGGCATTGAGACATTCATGTCTCCTTCATGTTGACCTAAAAGGATTTATTTTTCTTTTCCTTTTCATTTTATCTTTATCCTTTTATTTTTTAACTTTTGGGGATGATGCAAGGCATTGAGACATTCATGTCTCCTTCATGTTGACCCAAAATACTTTGTTTTTCTTTTCCTTTTCATTTTATCTTTCTCTTTTTCTTGTTTTTTCCTTTTGGGGATGACATAAGGCATTGAGACATTCATGTCTCCTTCATGTTAACCCAAAAGGCTTTCTTTTACTTTTCCTTTTCATTTTATCTTTCTCTTTTTCTTGTGTTTTCCTTTTGGGGATGACACAAGGCATTAAGACATTCATGTCTCCTTCATGTTGACCCAAAAGATTTTTCATTATCTTTTCTTATCCTTTCATTTTCCTTTTCATTTGTCTTGTTTTTTCCTTTTGGGGATGATGCAAGGCATCGAGACACCCTATTTCTCTTCCATGTTGACCCAAAATGCTTTCTTTTTCTTTGTTTTCTCTCTCTTTGTTTCATTCTTCTAGATTTATGTGTATTTGGGGGATGATGATAGTTCTGAGCTCTCTAAAAACAATGTAGAAAAGAACATATTGACCCCAAATCCATAGATCCCTTATGTATTTGGTGTTTTCATTTTGGGGGCAACCCCTCTTTTTTTTTCTCTTGCATGATGCAACTTAACTTGGAAACATATGACTTGGCACAGGGCTTTCCAAGTTAGCTCTCATGTCTTCTTTCTTGTTTTCATTTTTCATTTTCTACTTTAAAGTAATTGCTCATAGCATGGTGTTTAGAAATTCCTTTAAAGTGGGGGCATACATTGGCATTATTCTTTTGCATGTTTCCTTTTCTTAGTGTAGCCTTCTTACTTCATACTATGCATGTGTCGCTTTGTGGATCATGAAATTAGGTTTGATTTCCTTTATGAGTGTGATCTATCTTAGTATATTACATTCCTCTTAGTGGCTATATGTGATACACTGCATCCCCTAAATTGTGAATCTTCTATTCTTTGATTAGTCTTCTCTTGGAGACATTAGGCACAATGTTCCCTAAGTTAAAGACCTCACATGAACTAATCAAGACTCCTTTGAACATTCTTTAGATGTTGCATTTAGCATTTGTTATATGGCCACCTTGCATAACACATCTTGCATGCCTGTGGAGCCATCGTGTTTGTTCATGAGTTCCAAGCATACAAAGTTTTTCTTGTCTCATGAAGCTCAAAAGACCATTTTTATTTTGTGGCGCCTTATTAAAGTTATCAGGAGGTATAACTTTGGTATGGTTGAATGGGAAGCCCATTTTGAGGCATGACTTTACCCATAGCCACTTGCGTGTGTGTGAGTGCATACCATCCATGAGTGTATTTTTCTCACCTTTTAGGACTTCTCTCCCGACAAACAGCCAGGAGTTCTATCAACTTAGAGTGAGTATGCATTTTTTCAGACAAACAACCTAGATCTAATCCACATCGTGTTGAAAAATGATCGAAGCTTGATCTGATTCTTTCTTTTCCTTTTTTTCTCTCTTTCATCTTTGGTATTATATGCTTGTTCCTTGTTGTTCTCAATATTATTTTCATGCATGTTCCCTTGTGCTTATGTTGGTTTGTCATGAGATCCTAATCTTGGGGGCTTGATCACCCCTCTTGATCGTTTTTGTCCCATCTTGCTAGCATTGGTTCATTGGAACTCCTCTTGATGCGTCTTTGTCCACTTTAGTGTGAGTTTGAAGCAAGTTCATCCTCTCATTGAAGAGGGGGCTAAATTTGGACACCGAAAAAGTAACCCTTCTACTTTTTGTCTCATTTGGGCCCTCCTTGTGATTTCGGCTTGAATTTTCCTTGATTTAATGTTGTACTATGGATAACGCATTCACATTAGGTCTTGGGCCCTTGTGAACTAAAATGATTCAAGTGGTACCTTATTTAAGTGTTGTAACACACTTTCACACTTTTCTAGGGTCTTGTTAATGTATTTCCACTTAAATAACCTCTTTTCATCATTTTCCAAGCCTTATTTCAAAGTGTTGTCAAGAGTTGTAATGCACTTTCATGATTTTCTAGGTTTGACATTAATAATTGGGCTTTCATATGCTTTAGTTGGCACCATTTTGCATCCATAGGCCTTAATTATGTGTATTTATGAGAATAATCCCAATAAATATCATTTAAAACATAAAAATCCCAAAACCCACCTTAAATTCCTAAGCTAGGACTCATTCACCATTCTGGGTGAATGAGTCCCCTTAGGTGCAAGCCATTTTCCTAGGATGGCAAATGAGTCCCCTTTAACTAAAAATTCAAATTTAATTTAATTTAATTTTCTGGTAGGTTTTTATTCTCCAAGATCTAAGGTCAGCCTGTGATGTTGTAATTTCGAGAATTATTGCATAATTGAGTATAAATACAAGCTTCTTCCCCTCATTTTCATACCTAGCATTCAAGTATTCATGCATATAGTTTACAAGAGAATTTGAGCATTCATAAGAGAATTCAAGGCATTTCAAGGGCAGATTATCAAGCACTGAAGGTAATTTTTCAAGTGTCATTCATCATGTCAAAGATTTATTGCATCATGTTGTTTTAGAGCTAATATTTTTGATGTAGGATTGTGTGATTTAAGTAAGCATTGCATTCAAGATCTATCAATATCAAGCTAGATTGCAAGTCCACATCCATTGGAGCCATCACTTACATGTTTGCAACACCTTATCTCTAGGTTTTGGTGAGTTACAACATCATTATTTGTTCATTCATCATTCTCCATTACATTTCATTTCATTTCAAGGATTTAATTACCAACAAGGGGTTTGACCAAGGAAAACCCCTATTCACTAGCCCCTCAACATTTTTCCCTCTTTTTGTGTGTGATTTGCAGGGTTAGGTGGAAGATTTACCAAGAAGTTAAGATTGGAAAAGTTGTCAAAACAAGTAAAAGTTGTCAAAGTCCTAAGAGAAGCTTGGAGAATATCTATGGGCTTAATTTTGTAGTTTTAGACCTAGATTTGTATTAGGAACAGAAGAGCGGACTGAGGGCTACGATTTCCTATTTTGAATTTCCAGAAATCCAGAGGTGGACTGATTTTCCACTATGGGTGAATGAGTCCCACTTCCTAGGCCTAAAAATGAATTTTGTAGATCTGAATACCCATTTGTCTAAAACCAATTTTGGTATAGTCTCCCTAAAACCAAACTAAGTCACCCAGCTTGGCATATGAGTCGTAATTGGTGTCAATAGTGAATTTTTTAGGATTTCAAAGCTCCATTCCATCTCCAGGAAGTTTTCAGGTGCACATTTCTAGTTTCATTACTTTTTGTTACATTTTACTTGCATCCTTAGGTCATTTAGTATTAGTTTGCATATCACATTGTGTTTTCAAATATCTTGCATTTTCCAAATTTACACTCGGTGGTGAACCCATTTCTTGTCTCCATTAATTTCCAAGGATATCTTATATTCGGATATTTCATATCCTTCATTGGGTTGATATCTCTAAGGTATTCTTGAATGTGAGCATTGTGGAATCAGATCCCCCTTCCTTCTTTCCCTCTTGTGTGGATAATGATGTTGTGCATCCATTTCTAGTGTCCACAATATGTTTCTAATAAGCTATGTCAAGAAAAAGGAAGGGGTTCCCCCCAAAATGTATAACTCAGTACATCACATGTGAGCCAACTTAAGGCATGTCATCTACATCCCAAGCTTTCTCTTATATGTACATGAAAGGTGGTCAACTATCCAAAAGAGATAATGACAAGTGACATATGAGGACAAGCCTACCTATCCCCTTGCCCCCACTTAGTACAAGACAAGGATGAGCCAAAATAATTGATGAGAAACATGCTAGAGTGAAAATCAGTATCAATTAGAGGAATTAGGTGCCACAACATAAGGAAGAGCACCACACTCTTTAAGATGTTGAATTTTATTACTCAAATCTTTACAATCATTAGTGAATTGAAGAAACATGGGGTTGATGGACCACCTATTCTCTTTAGGTCACAAAATAATGTCCTAGGAATCCAAATCGGATTGACTATCAACCCCAAAGGGTGAGTCAATTCTCAACAAGGAAGACCTAGGAGGGGTTCTTTTAGGCTTTGAGGGGTTCATAACCAAGAAAAATATTTGAAAAGACAACTTAACATGTTCAACTCGCAAAACCTACTAATGCAAGCTAAATGATGAAATTATGCAATAGAAAGTTAGGATATGTGTACCTGGGAAGTCTAGAAACATACTGACGATTTTGGAAATACAAAGAAGCTTTCAAAATATGCTATGGAGGACTAAGAAACCCTTATTGTCTTATTATTCTCACTACTATTTTTTGGGGAAAATGCAGAATCTTCGAATGTAGGAACAAGATCTGAAAGAATCTCTACAAAATTCCACTTGGAGGAATAAGATTCCCTTGCTACCATCTTAGTCACGATCTGAATTTTTGGAATCTCTGAATGTGGTCCTTAGGCTTGATGTATGTACTTCTTCTATGATCTCAGGTTCTAAAACCTCCAGATCTAGACTATAAGTGATTTTTGGTGAAGATGACAACTTTGCAATGCAACTTTACAACTTTTCACTTCAAATGATCTTCAAGCCTTCAACCTAAATTTGCAAACACAAACATACAAGAGAGGAAAAACTAATTGATTGTTAGTAAATGGGGGTTTTCCTTTTTAAAACCCCTTGTTGGTAATTAAACCTTGAAATGAAATAGAATAATGAAGGGAAATGATGAATGAAAAACATGCAATGCTACAACTCATGAAATGTAATGTCCCCTTTTGGGTGACCCCAATTCTTTCCCACAATAGTTATCAAATGGTTTTCTATACCATCAACAACTGTAATGGTTATTTACACATGAGATGGATTTATACACAATAGTAGTTCTAATGGTTATTGATTCTATCCTAGAGGTACTCGTTGATCTAACACTCAAAAGGTATTCTTTGTCTTATTGCTTTGATTCTATATTTACTTCTCAGATTAAAGAGTCATAATTACTTATAAGACTCAATAATTGTTCCCAATATATAGTTGTTGATTACTTATTCTTTACCTTCCATTTGTATTTTATACTTCTGCTATACTAAAAAATGTACTTCACAGTTCTTTGATTTTATTTGCTTTTCCTCTCATATTCCCCTATTATATTTTAGACGCTACTCCATACCATTATCTATTCCTTTCCAATAGTTCTCTTATTTCATTTCCATAAATCCCTCATCTTTGCTTTGAGATGCCCCTAAAGAGTCATAATTACTTCTAAGTCCCAATAATTGTTGCAAGCATCATTATTTTATATTTGCAAATCAATTTTGTAATGTCCCCCTTATATAGAATTATGCTAAATTATGCCTTTAATCTTTAAGCCAATAGATTGAAAAGGATGCTTAAGATCAATATTGTAAAATGGTATACTTGAGAGCAATTTCAAGACTTAATGTATTTGATTTATCTATTTATGATTATGGAAAAATATGAGAATATGACGGAAGAAAATATAAATTCAGTCTAGATATTTATATTTGTAACTATTTTATACACCTAAAAATGGTCATCACATTCAATTAATTAAATACAACCTATTTGATTAATGCTTCGACTACATATAAATAAGATCTTACTTTATTTATATTGTTCACTTTCCTTTTAATTCTCCTAATTCACATTCTTCTAAATTAAATAAACAAAAAACCCTAAACGTGTTTATTTAATTAATCTTCCCTAATCCCGATTAAGAATTAGAGCACATTTCTACAACTTTTTTATGTGCCACCTCATAAAGGTCACATGAAAATAAATAAGCCTAATTATTAATTAGAATTATCCTCACGCACTTCCACCAATAAGAAAAAGCACATGGCTTTATTCCCTCACACACTTTCACCAATAAGAAAAAGCACATGGCTTTATTCCCCCACACTTCCAACAAATTTGGAGCACATGGGTCTTTGTTTCACACACTTGGAATCTCATACATTTGGCATGCTTCCAATTGGTCAAGGGGATTCTCTTCACACACATAGCATGTTGTCCTTGGTCAAGGGGACATTTCTTTTAAATTAAATAAACAAAAAACCCTAAACGTGTTTATTTAATTAATCTTCCCTAATCCTGATTAAGAATTAGAGCACATTTCTACAAAAAAAATTATGTGCCACCTTATAAAGGTCACATGAAAATAAATAAGCCTAATTATTAATTAGAATTGTCCTCACACACTTCCACCAATAAGAAAAAGCACATGGGTCTTTGTTTCACACACTTGGAATCTCATACATTTGGTATGCTTCCAATTGGTCAAGGGGATTCCCTTCACACACATGGCATGTTGTCATTGGTCAAGGGGACAACATCCTAATTCCTTTCATCTCCACCATCTATCTTGTCTCCTTTGAATCTGAACCGTTGATAGGTGCCACCTCACAAAATGCTTGCAAAACTCTACAAATAGACCCCTCATCCTTTGCATTATCATCCACCTTTTGAGTAATGTTATAATGCTATTTTGAAATACAAATTGGAATAGTGTTATAATGCCATTTTCCATCCACACTTTGAGGATTGTTACCATGCAGGTTTTTCGTAGGAGCTTGGAGATTTCATGGAGTCTTATACTTAGCTTGCATATCATATGTTACTTTGCATTCTCATCTTAGATTAATTAGTTGCTTCATAGTTACATTTTATCATCTCCATTGCATCATAGTTACATTTTAGGTTAGTTTGTTTTATGTTTGCATTTGAGCATATGCATAATCACAGATAGCTCATTATAGTTGCATATCATCTCACTCATCTCCAGTTGTTCATCCATCACCAACATCATCCTTCATTTATCGTTGCATTCATCATCAATTCCATCATCTTGTTTCATTTAAGAGAATACCATTAATCCTTTCACCACACATTTTCACATAGAAATCATCTTAGCTTGCATATTAAGCATAAAATCTCATTTTCTAGGTAGTCATTTTAACAACCTTTGTGCTCATAGAAATCTAAGGGCCAAACAGTTTAAGAAATCCCTAGAATTAGAGAACAATGATACGTATTTGAAAAGTTTGATTGTATTATGACATAGATTAGTTTTACTTGCTTCAAACTTTGAATGTAAACTATTTCATTAAGGTTTGTGTTGACATTAAAATAACTAACTCACTCTACACATTTCGACACATGCACAAAATGGCACCCACCATGGGGCCTTTGCCTCACTTATTGCTAACTTTTTTGATGGTTTCATGATTGTAGGTGCAAGGTTTATGACTTGGGAATGTTTTGCACCAGTTTGGAGGTTTTCCCAGATTCACTGTCAAAGACTCAAAACACAAACTACTAACATATTGCAGGGGCTGGATGTTATGTACTTGTTTCCATTTTGGTTAAGTTAGGAACGTAGCTTAAGTAAAGGGATAATGAACATCATGTTTCCTTTTGGCTAAGTTAGGAACATAGCTTAATTAATGGATTAATGAACACCATGTCTTTTGTATGTGATGGATGGTAGGCATATGCTCTCCCCTTAACTAGGTGATCCAAAAATCTAGGCCCATTCTTGTTTACGTTTGAGTGTAAGTGGGGTATATGGCATGAGTTCTCTCTTTATTCATGTGAAATAAAGATCGATCAAACTATGGGTATACTCGCTTGCTTTTGTTTATCCTAGAGGGCCTACTTTGTGGGAAAAAGTAATCACCCAAGGGAACGACCCAACTGGTAACACGCTAAAGCCAAGCGACTTCCAACCGTGGTATAAATGTGGATACTTGAGGAAAGTTCAAGTATCATGAGGATAATTCTGATGAGATGGATCGAAAGGGACTCTCTCCATATGGATTATCCCCCATGAACGGAATGCCTGCATTAAAACCCTTGTTGTAGATTTTCCAAAATCCTTTATCTATTGTTTGGTGTAGCAACGATCATTGCCAAGGCATCCACATTCTCGCAATTTTTAGTAGAGGTGATCAGTTCACCGTGGGAGTTTCATGGGGACTAGAAGCTTGGTTGGCCTAAGAAGAGAGTGCACTGTAAGGGGGAGCCCGTGCAAGCAAGCTTCTAAATTCATCCGCTAAAGATAGTGCGGTTGGGGTAAAAACCGCATGGAATCTAAAAGAATATAGTCTTACATAGCTTTAGGAGTATATATTCTGCTTGATGTGTCTTCAAAACAAAACTAAAACCAAACACCATAAAAAACGTTACATTTTGTAAGTGAAAAAATTGATTTAGAACTACATTCATTGAGGTAGACAAGTCGGTAACTTAGGTCCATCCATTTTCAGAAAATCAGTCCTTCCAACAGTGTTCAACCATTCCTTAGGCAAAACAAAGTCAAAATATGTGGTTTACATGATGATTTGATGAAAGGTCAAGGTTAGAAAACCCAAGCTCAAGCCTTTTAGTTTCAAACAACACCAAAAACGTTTGTCTATGCTCTACGACTTTAGAGAAAGACTAACCTTCAACTTTTACAAGAGAGCTTGCAAGGACAATCTAGAGTTATACATGATGTACTATTGTCAAAATCCAATACTTTTCCAACATTTTCAGTACCTTAATTACACAATGGGAATCTAAACTCCAATACCAAGATCGTTCCTTAGATACCTTAGAAGTCTAAACATTGTCAAAATGAACCTATACAAGTGGAACTTTTTAAACTAAACCTAGATCTAAAAATTTCAAGGTGCCTAAATCAATCAATATCCATCACATCTTTGTTTGTACAACCTAGTTTCATCTTTGGGATTTTTCATCATTCTATCAACGAAACGACATCACGCAATCAAATCAAACTTAGTCCAATCAATAGAATTTTTCATTCTATTTGACTTAATTGTAGTCCTTGGCACTATTTCAAACTTAGATCAAAGCTTAGTCCAAATCATAACATTTGTATGCCCGTCCAAACAAGATCACAAAAGAGGAGACTCAAAGACAAGGAACTTGGAACACCCCACTTTGAAATGGAAAACATAGGAAGTCCGAGTAGTGAAACTTTCGATATCGAAACTCCCAACATTGAAATTACCAACATTGAACCTCAAAATAGTGAGATCCCTAGCAACATGGCTGATGCAAAAGAAATCCCTATTCCTGGACTCAACAACACTCAGGGGGAAGAAATAAACGATGAGGATATCCGAGAAGCGCAACAAGACCCCAACTTCCTTAAGTTTCTGGAAAATATTTTTGAAAGAGATAGGGAAAAATACCTATTAATGTTAGCCAATAAAGGAGTCAAACTTCCCCCTAATTTTGACATGAACATCTTAAAAGCACCTCCCCAAAAGCCTAAAAAGGAAATGGAGCAAATGGTTGCTTTAAATCACCAAATGAAGAACCTTCAACAACAAGTTCTAGATATGCAAAGGGGAACTTTGAAACGATACTTGATTGAGGACATTTTTCCTTATCCCTTTAATCCATCCATCAACATTATTCCTTTCCCTAAACGTAGTGAATTTCCAAAGTATGATAAATACAATGGTACAACTGATCTATTAGATCATGTAAGGGAATTCTGAACCATGAGTCTAGAATTTGCGCATGAGGAAACTTACTTGATGAGACTATTTCCACGAAGTCTTGGAGGGACATGCCTTGAATGGTTTTCAAAGATTACACCCCCCATCAACACATTTGAAGAGTTGGTCAATAGATTTCTCACTCAATACTCTTACAACATCCAACACGATATCACCATGAAAGACCTTTGCAACTTGAAATAGAAAAAGGGTGAGTCCTTCCTCATTTTCTTGCAAAAATGGAGGAGATTGTTTGCAAGGTATTCTCGTCCCGTGCCTGAAAAGGAAAAGATAGATATTTTCATTGACAACCTAAACGATGAGATGAGTTATAGGTTGGAATTACAATGTCCCCCTACCTTCGAAAAATTGATTGAAAATGGAATTAAGATTGAAGAATCCTAAGTAAAAAGAGGGGTCATTAAGATATACAATGACAACAACTCATCCACTTCCTCTAACAACTACAACGGTGGGGACAAACCTAAATTTTTGCAATGAAACAAGAACATGGGTACCAATGAGGTCATAGGTGAAAATCAAAATACCAAACTAGTATTCAACCTAACTGCAGCTGCCACCAAGACTAATCAGGCCAAAAATCCTCCCAACACTCCAAATGTTAGCCAAAACAACAATCAGACTAATCCGAGGACTAAAGCAACACTGTTTCCAAAACCTTCCAATCAACAAAAATTTACACCATTGGGACAATCCTTAGATTCTTCCTTAAAGGAACTTACTGAGGCTAAGCTTATCACAGTACTAGAAGCACAAAACTGGGATCCACAAGTCAAACCCTTTTGGTGGAATGATGCCGATTATTGTGATTATCATCAAAACAAGGGTCATATGACTAAAGATTATTGGCAATTAAAACACGCAATCCAAGATCTCATTGATAACAAAAATGTACACATTGAAGGACCCCAAACAAATAGTGTTCAAGGAGTGTTCAAAAACCCTTTACCCAATTATGAAAAGGGAGAGTCCTCTACATCGAATACCAAAGGCAAGAATATAAACTATGTTTATGATTCTACCATTCATTGTATTGAGATGGTTGAGAATTCCATCAAAGACATTAAAATTGGAAGCCAAGGAAAGGATGCCACTACTGAAATCCAGCACAATGATGACACCACCTCACACCAAATCAATGATCTTGAACATAGAAATCAAAGCACTAACGTTGAAACAAATGACAATCAAATTAACCTCATCAAAATCACAAACAATCAAGACAATACACCTATCAATGCGATCACAAGAGGACAAGCCAAGGTAACATTGAAAGGAGCTACCCCTTCTACATCCAAAATGATTTTTTTTTCCTATAACTCAATATGACATTGTCGATCAGTTACAAAAGATACTTGCTCAAATATCCATATTGCAACTTCTCAAGATTTTGCCAGTGCACAAAGAAATCCTGGAACAAGCTTTAGTTTCCACCACAATACCAAACAATTTGGAAGTATGTACATTTCAAGCTATGGTGGGACATTTGACTGCACCTCATTGCTTATCATTCTCTGAACATGATGATGCATCCACCACCCATCCACATAACGCTGCTCTTCACATCGAAGTCCTCATCCATAAACATCGCGTCAAACGTGTCCTTATAGATGGAGGAGTAGGACTAAACATTTGCACTCTCAAGCTTGTTCATGCATTAGGATATTCTGAAAATACTATTGATCCTAGAAGGAAAATCACCATAAAAGCATATGATGATGAAGAAAGATCCTCCCAAGGATTAATCATCTTACCCATTCAAGTGGGACCAATCATCAAGGACATAGTGTGTCAAGTGTTAGACAAGGAATTGACATATAACATACTCTTGGGACGACCATGGATTCATGAAATGCAAGCGGTACCATCAACCTATCACCAGTGCTTGAAATTTCCTTTCAATGGACAGGAGGTCACCATTGCTACAGATTATAATAATCCCCAATATTGCAGTGCACTCAGAACAAGTCAAGATACCTTTGTACCACATAATAGAGAAGTCATCAGTTCTGATCCATCAAACAAAGAAAGTCCAGTGGGTTCTTCGTCAAGACAGTATAAGGAAAGGACTCAATCAAAAGGAAAAGGGGTCGTTGACTCTATTTCATGCAACAATGGAAGTCAATTTGATGCCTTATCAAAACAGTTGGAAAAGATCCAAATAAAAGACAAGGGCATGGGGGAATACTCATTTGAGAAATCTTCATACTTATCACAACTTTCATCTTCTCCTAAGTCACATGGACAACCATCCACCTCAAGACAACAATCTTTACAACCCATCACACTCTTTGATGGGAAGTTTATAAAAGCAAGAACTCAAGCGGAGGAATCAGAAGATAGGGATGTCCTAAACTGGTTATACAAAGATGAAGAACCTTCATAGGTATCAATGTCCAATATATGCACAGATAAGTATGGAAAAGGTCTCAGACAATCTTGACAAAAATGAGATATGAGGGAAATGGTCCTTTGGGTAAAAGGAAAGAAGGCATAATCAAACCAATACAACTTGTTACAATGAACCCCAAAGACAAAACATGGCTAGGCTAGAAGGAAGACTTAAAAGAGGAAGCTACTCAAAGAGTTGTTGAAAGAATCTTACAGCTACAGGCTAGTGAGGATCATGAAATAGATTCTAATGAATATGAATGGGACTCTTTCTCTGAGGAATCTTGCCATGACAAAGAGATCGATGTAATCCAAAAGTATACACCAATATGTATGAAAGCACAAAGTTCTGGTTCTAGACCACTCGAATTTGGATCACAATATATCGTTGACTCAAGTGAAGATGATCATTCTTTGAGCGAGATAGACACATCGGAAGAAAGTAACATCTTAGACCTCATTGGAAAATTTGACAACATGGCTATCCTAATGCTTACACCTTATGATATTGACCAATCTAATGATTCCTTATCCTTAATGCATCTTGAACTAATTGATTGGGATCAAAATGAGTCGCTTGACATACCCACCTTTTCAAACAATGATCCCCTTGTGAACTTCCTATGTTCCAATGATACTGACACATATTCTACCATTGAATCTCAGAAAGAAGCTCCTGGTGAAGGGAGTGTTAAACCTTTCAACTGCAAAATGAAAAATATAAGAAATGGATCTAATAGTGAAAATCATCTAATGGCACTATTAAATTAGGAAAAACTAAAAACAAAGAGCATATCTCAAGGTGAAAACCTCCTTGAGGAACCAAGAGATGGAAGGTTTGACACTCTCCCAGAACACTATCAAGAGAGATCTTCAGTGCTAATAGAACCTACACAATCCATCAATGTTGGTACAACTGAGGTAGTGAAGACCCTGCATTTAGCAGAATCCATAACAGAAGAGGAAAAACCTCTTTTCACCAAATTCTTTGAGGAGAGGCAAATCAACTTTGCTTGGTCATATGCTGATATGCCAGGCATAGATCCAAAACTCATTATGCATCATTTATCATTACCACCTAGCGTGAAACCAGTAAAGCAAAAACTAAGAAAGATGCATCCCCATATCGCCCTTCTGGTGAAAGCTGAGTTGAAAAAGCTATTAGATGCAGGATTCATAAGATCTATTGACTATGCGGAGTGGATATCAAACATTGTTCCGGTATCCAAACTAGATAAGAGCATCAGGATATGCATGGACTTCAGAGATCTTAACAAAGCCTATCCAAAAGATGATTTTCCTCTACCAAACATTGATCTGATTATAGACTTGACTGTTGGGCATGAAATTTTATCACTTATGGATGGATTTTCAGGATACAACCAAATAAAGATAACACCTGAAGTTTAAGATAAAATGGCCTTCACATGTCCTTGTGGCACTTTTTGCTGGAATGTGATGCCTTTTGGGTTGAAAAATGTTGAAGCTACATATCAGAGGGCTATGACTACCATCTTCCATGACATGATGCATACTTTTATGGAAGACTATGTGGATGATCTATTGGAAAAATCCTACACTAGAGAAGGACACTTAGAGATTCTAAACAAAATCTTCACAAGATTGGACAAATTCAAGGTAAGGTTTAATCCCAAGAAATTTTTGTTCAGTGTAACATCAGCTAAACTTTTAGGATACATCATTGTCTCAGCTAAAGGCATCGAGGTGGATCCCACCAAGGTCAAAGCCATTATGGAAATGCCTCCTAAAAAAATTAGTCAACTCAGATCATTACAAGGAAGGTTCTAGTCTATCAAAAGATTCATTGCACAACTAGCTGATAAAACTCATCCTTTCAACCACTTATTACACAAGAATGTCTCTTTCAAGTGGGATGACAAATGTGAAGCTGCCTTCAGTCAAATAAAGCAGTACCTAATGACACCACCTGTGTTGATACCACCAGTCAAGGGAAAACCACTATTATTATACATTGCAAAAAATGAGATATCTTTGGGAGCCTTATTAGCACAGGAAGATTCTACAAGAAAGGAAAGAGCCATCTATTATATCAACAAGACCCTAAATGGTTATGAGATCAATTACTCCTTTATTGAGAAAGCCTACTTAGTGGTTGTATTTGCTACACAAAAATTGAGGCATTACATGTTGACTCACACCATTAAACTCATTGCCAAAATTGACCCATTAAATTACTTACTCAGCAAAGCTGCTTTGACAGGGAGGTTAGCCAAATGGGTCATGATATTGAGTGAGTTCAATATCTAGTATGTGGATAGGAAAGCAATCAAAGTTCAAGCCATAGTAGATCAACTAGTTGAAGCACCATTGCTAGATAGCAATCCAATGAACATTGAATTCCCTGATAATGATATCTTAACCATATCTATACAACATTGGCTACTATACTTTGATGGATCTTATACACAACATGGATCAGGCATAGGAATCTTGTTTTTCTCGCTGCAAGGATACACAATTCCTAAATCCTACATATTAATGTTCCCTTGCACCAACAACACAGCTGAATATGAAGCATTGATAATTGGAATCAAGATAGTTGTTGAATGGAAAATCATAGAATTGCTAGTCTATGGTGACTCACAACTGGTCATCAACCAAGTAAACAATGATTATCAAACAAAGGATGACAAGTTTCTGCCCTACAAAAGGATGGTGGATGATTTCAAAAAGTACTTTGTTGAAATCAAGTTTGCACAAGTTCCCAGAATAGAAAACAAAGTTGTAGATGCAATGGCCACCATTGCTTCTCTCTTGCAAATAATTGAACAAAGAAGACATTATGAATTCATGGTAGTACAAGTGTCCAACCTAGCTTATGAAGATCTAGAATCCCAAGTGATATTTCATATTGTCAACCCTCAAAATTCCCTCTATGGAGAGATCCACTTGCAAGACAATATCCTTCCAATTAACTTATCCCAAAACCAAAAATGAAACTTCATTCGACAAGCGGCTCAGCACACCCTAATAGTTGATGTACTTTATAAACAAGGTTTGGATGGTACTCTTATTTGGTGTCTAGAACGTAATGAAGTTGAAACCGCTTTACAAGAGGTTCACGAAGGTATCTGTGGCACACATTCAAGTGGCTTAACCTTAACTAAGAAATTGTTACGCTTGGGGTATTACTGGCCGAATATGGAGAAAGAGTCATTTCAATATGTCAAAAGGTGTTCCAAATGTCAGATTCATGGAAACTTGATACATGCACCTGCACAAGAGTTGCATCCTTTCATAGCTACATGGCCTTTTTTTCAATGGGGATTGGACCTTGTAGGTAAGATTCACCCCTCCTCCTCCAATGGACATAAGTTTATAATCGCAGCCACAAAATACTTCACCAAGTGGATTGAAGTTGTTCCTCTAATCACCATCACCGGAAAACAAATCTCATCATTCATCCTGAATTATCTCATATGTTGGTATGGTGTTCCTCAATCTATCATTATAGACAATGGTCGAACCTTTAAGAATCAAGATGTTCAAGAGCTCTATGAAAGATTCCATATCCAACATCGGTTTTCTACACCTTACTATCCCCAAGGGAATGGCCAAGCAGAGGCCTCAAACAAGACTATTCTAAATATTTTGAAGAAAACCGTTAATGAAGCTGGACATGATTGGCATGTTCAACTAAACCTGACATTGTGGTCTTATGGAACCAGTATCCGTACCTCGATAGGAGCAACAACCTATAATCTTGTCTATGGATCAGAAGCTATTCTACCCATTGAGGTTGAGATACCATCCCTACGTGTGTCACTTAAAGGTATGATTTCAGATGAGGATTACAACTCGTATCTAGGCTACAAGAATTAGAACTGTTGGATGAACGTTGACAACATGCAGTTGATCATCTAAATGCTTATCAACAAAGGATATCTAGGAGCTACAATCACATAGTAATACCTAGAGCATTTCAGGTGGGCAACTTAGTCTTAAAAGAAAATCCATGTAATCAACAAGATCGAGAGAAGAAGGGGAAATTTGAACCTAACTGGTTGGGTCCCTTTGTTATAGTATCAGTCTTCGGATCAGGAGTATATCAGTTGTCCACACTAGAAGGGGATCTGTTTGACGAACCCCTCAACAACTTGCATCTCAAAAGGTTTTACACCTAGCTCATCTAGTGCATTGGTCAAGATCCTGAAATAATAACAAAAACATCAGAAAATGTCCTGAAGAAATATCAAAAAATAAAATAAAATAAAATGCAAAAATCCAGAAAAAAGAAGAAGAAAGAATCGTCCTCTAGCAAAAACCACTTCGATGGTGCTTTGGGCAAGTACCTTGGTGAAAACCTGGAAAACAGGTGCCTTGCATAAAATAAGCACTCTTCATCTATCTTGGGCTAAGTGACTTGCTCTGCATCATTTATCCATCATGCTTCCATCTCTGCACCTGTCACGCTTCCATGTTCGCACCATAACTTGATCCAATGTTTGTATCAAGGTACTCCCCTAGCATTACTCGGCCCATTCTAAAAATCATTTTATCTTATCATATCACACTGGGGGCATGTCCTACATTGGATTGGATTCTTATACATTTTGAAGGTCAAAAAATTGAAAATCCCAAAAACATTCAAAATAGATCAAAATCCAAAAACAGGTCAAAAAGTCAAGAAGTCAAAAACATATTCATCCTTTGAACTACGTCGTCTTTGAGCTTTGAACATAGGCAAGGGTGATCTTTGATTATCCCCTGAGACATTTGAGTCATTCTTTTCAGTGTCTGCTATGTTCATATTTTCATCTTGGTTGTGTCGTCAGTCAGACTACGTGGTCTTTGCGTGTATAACATAGGCAAGGCTAATCTATTGATTAGCCATCGAGGTCCCTAGGATAGGTCTTTAGGTTAGGTCTTGGTCGTCATGGTCTTGTCACACCTTGCACTGGGGGAAAAATCCTGCACTCACTAGGGGAAAATAAAATTTGAGCTTGAACCAACAGGAAAACAGTCGTCGGACTAAAGTTACAAACACAAACTTCAAATGGATGATGATCTTTATGAATCAAGGGTTTATCACGTTAAACACGGAAGTTCAATTTTTTCTACTTTTATTTTTTATATCATATCTCTCGAATTCTTGATGATGTATCGAACTAGAGGAGCAAGGAAGGAGTACAATTTTTCTTTTTCTTTTGTCAGTGAGTTTATCATTATTACTATGCAAGTTGTCACGAGACGTGCGCTACAAAGTATCACTAATGACATTCCAAATTTTCATAGGAAAAAGATTAACTCTTGACTGTTTACGCAAGCGATGCTCAGGTCATTTTAGTTTAATTATACTTAGATGATTATGTTAACTTGCAATTTTAAAACATCATGGAAGTAGTACTCAGGTCATCTTGGTCTAAAATATGCTATCGATTCTTGTACTCACTTTCAACATTTTAAAGGCCCAATGATGATAAAAAGTGCGACAAATTGGTTAATATAAATGACAACTTTTGAAAATGAGATTTGCATTGTTAAGTTAGACTGCATCCATGTTAGTATTGCATGTCTATTTATGGGGCTTTTCAATGTTGAAACAATTCCACAACGATGTCATCTCTATTATTCATGGATTGAGTACATTGGACATTAATAAAAAACACATTATTCTCATTTAGTGGAACATTAGTTGCATCATCATTTGCATATCTTGGAAAACATTCTCATTTCATCTACATCCATACATTCCATCATGATATTTGCATCAGAAAATACAAAATAAAGGACATACATTGCATATCATTTTCAACATCATGTCATCCACTACGCTTAAATAAGTGAGTCTCTTCAAATTTCCAAGAAATTTGGAAAATATTTTAGAGTTATGAAGCTTAAAAGATCAATCTACTATAATCTTCCCACAACTTTTGGAAGTTGGAAAAACTCACTTATTCAAGCTTAAGGCATCGAACATTTGCACTCATAATCATTACATCACATTGCATCATCATAATAAATCACATCACATTGCATAATCATAATTCATTCATCACATTGCATAATCATTATCATCATCTAGAAATTAAATAAAGTCACAACATTACATATCATAATAGGGAAATCAAGTGCACGTCAACATTTAGATCATAATCATCGCTGCATATCATATATCATCAAAAATATCGTAAATGTCCACGTGTACAAGGATATCAAAAAAGTTGGATGAGATACATCAAAATCCAAAAAGGCACTATATCATGGGAATCACGTCCTTAATATCACAAAAAGTTGTATACACAATGTCCAAGGAACATCACAAAATGCTATGTCAAACTCCCACCAGATGCTGCTACTCTCATGGAACTAGTACCCCCTCTACCCAACGGACCTGCACCTGGATCTCTCCTATCTGCAGGAAATGGCTGCGTGACACCCATGTTAGCAGTTCGAGAACAAGATATGAGAGAACGATACTTTACAAAACTCTCTTGTCGAAAAGGAGGAACCAACTCACGATATTTACCTCTATAAAACTACAACTCCTGAGAAATGTGTCGGATCTCTATGAAGAAATCTGATGTACTTGAAAATGGTGTCATCTACTGTATCCTCTCAGCAGTGGCCTCAACCTACTTTGTCCAGTGTCAAAAGGCATCCCTCTCTGATGTAAGTATGATCATCTGTGCCTGCAACTATTGTATATGCTGCCTATCTGTCCCTCTATCAATCCTCAAAATATCAATATGTGCCCGACACTGTCCTAACTCATCCTGAAGGGACACAATCTGTGCTTGATCCTATGCTATCTCATTGTGATGTGAGGGTATCCCAATCTAAATCCTCGGAAGCACCGCTTGAGCTACGATGACGCTCCTCCTGTGCCTCGGAACTGTAAAATCCAATAGATGACTATCATCTACCCCAACATCATCACCCATTGCACCACCATCACTCTCCCTAGCATCATCACCTCTGCAAGCACCCTCTGCACCACCCTCATCACCTCTGCAAACACCATCCTCACCACCCTTTTCCTCTCCTTCATCTCCATCAATTGGCAGTACTAGATCCTCTGGATGAGTAGACCTAGGAAAGGGATGCGTGTGGAAGAACTCTGAATAATGCTTGGTCATCTCGTCGTCTGTAATATATGAAACATAATCCCATAAACTAGGGGTCAAGGTATAATACTATGTATAGGCTGTCTCATATGATACACATGGGCCCCACTCTAAAACATCATGTCGTCAACGTGCATAATGGGCAACTCCCAAGGGCATCCCTTGAACCTGTCCAAACTGTCGAAATAGTCGCAAATACAAGTAGCACTCAAGAATAGCAGGTGTCTGCCTAATCAGATAGCGGGATAATAACATATATGGCATCTCCAGCTGATCCTCTGGCCACTGCTCACAATCTAAGTACAACCACCATGTGATAGTCTCCAAATCATCCAAAACACGCCTCCAATAAGCAATCTTGCCCAACTTATGCTGGACATGTGGACCACTATAACTAAAAACATAAGATCTCCCAGGAGGTTGATGTCTCTCTCCCATGGGACGAGTGACAACTATATGCTCCCATGCCTAAGTCTATAGTAATGTGACACCACATGACAAACTCGTCACCCCATAATAGACAACCTCGTGCAAATCTCGATATAAGTGGGCTAACATACAGGAACCCCAAGCATACCTTGTACCATCAAGTGTCATCCTCAATAGCACATGACCCCATCCTGCTGAAAATCCCTTTGACCTATGATCAGGGCAAAGGAATCCACCAATGAATCTGGAAAGCACACACGGCAAAGGAGCATATCTGCTGATCATATCTATCTAAGGGATCCATTGGCCCATAACATACTCATCTTGACATAATCTCTGCAATGTAGCTATCCCACCCTACTCTCTCTTATCATACACTACTATCTCTCCCATCACTGGGATCCGTAGAATACGATAGACATCCTCAGGAGTCACATTCATCTCTCTAGTCGGTAAATGAAATGTGTTATGATCACTGCGTCATCTTTCTACCAAAGCTATCAATAAACCTCTGTTGATTCTATATTATGGAATGTCTAACAGGGAAGTCAACCCACAATGGGAGATAATCTCTAAGTCAGCTAATGACAACCGGCATACCATGTTCCAGGTCTTCGGGAATTGCTCCCGAGACTGGAGTACATCTCCATCTCCCTAATCATGAATACAAATCAATCAATTAATGTCATGTTCACTCAAAATCATCAGTCAATCAAACTAATGTGAAGTCATTCAAATCCACTCAATCAAAACAACCAACATCTTGATCAATCCTACCCATCGTTCCTCGCCTATCATGAGGACAATTTGCTATCAATCCTAGCCATCGTTCCTCGCCTATCATGAGGATGATCTACTATCAATCCTACCCATTGCTCCTCACCTATCATGAGGATGATATGCTATCAATCCTATCATCGTTGCTCGCCTATCATGAGGACGATATGCTATCAATCTTACCCATCGTTCCTCGCCTATCATGAGGACAATCTGCTATCAATCAACCCATCATTCCTCGCCTATCATGAGGACGATACACTATCAATCCTATTATCATTCCTCGCCTATTATGAGGAAGATACAACATTGATTCTATCATTTGATTCTCGCCTATCATGAGATCAAATCATCACGCAAAACATCAATCAAACACTGCACATACCACAATCTGACTGAAATCAATCCAAAACATGACAAACCAACGACTCCTAGTCTTCAAGAACATCTTGCGAAAATCACCTCGAAGGATTTTCCACAATCACACCCCGCAAAACGGGTCAAACGACAAGCTAAACCACTTCAAATCACCAAAAATGACAACTTTCCAAGGCATCAAGAGGCGCCATTTGGGACCCCAAAGGTGCCAAAACAGAGTATGCAACTCAAAACAAGGTTTTCAAGGATTACAAGAGGTGCCACTTGGGACCCCAAAGGTGCCAAAACTCTTTAAACACATGAAAACTTGAATTTCAAGCTTGCAAGAGGAGCCATTTGGGACCCCAAAGGTGCCAAAACTCTTAAACATGCTCAAAAACACTCAAAAATGACAAAAACATCCCCCGAAAGTGCATCAATAGCATCCCATAAGCTACAACATCTATCTATGGCATTCAAAATGCTTCTAAAAGGCAAGAAAATGACTAACAAAGAGGTTTCTCATAAAGCATACCATAGGTCCAGAGGCAGCAGGTTGATCAAGTTGGCAAAGACGCTCGAAACGATGCTTCTGGTATGGGATCACCATCTTCCTCTAATCTCTCCAATCTTCAACTTCTCCATACTAAAAATGTGCAAATGAATCCCATTTTACCCATTTTCACCTTTTTGGGGTAAAATGGAGGGAATTATGGTGGGATTTATTTCCCATTTTTACCACAAATGAGGGGTAATTAATCAACACTATTCAAAGAAAGAGCTTGCAATGAACTTTCGAGAGATAAATCATCTCTAACATCAAACCTTCACTGAATCGACATTGGATCATTATTGCATCATCACAACACTTATCACATCATTCAACACTTCATTTTCTCATCCTTGTATTCACCGATTTATCTCTCGAGGGGGCATAATATCCATCAATACCTAAAATTCAAAATCTGGGGCATCAAAATCTTGCATCATCTGAACATCAACATCAAAATCTTCTTTGAAGTAACGTGTAAACACATCACTTCAAAGAAGGGAAAAATGTATACAATTGAAAAATGGTCATCGCATTCAATTAATTAAATATAACCTATTTGATTAATGCTTCGACTACATATAAATAAGGTCTTACTTTATTTATATTGTTCACTTTCCTTTTAATTCTCCTAATTCACATTCTTCTAAATTAAATAAACAAAAAACCCTAAACGTTTTTATTTAATTAATCTTCCCTAATCCTGATTAAGAATTAGAGCACATTTCTACAACTTTTTTATGTGCCACCTCATAAAGGTCACATGAAAATAAATAAGCCTAATTATTAATTAGAATTATCCTCACACACTTCCACCAATAAGAAAAATCACATGGATTTATTCCCTCACACACTTCCACCAATTAGAAAAAGCACATGGCTTTATTCCCCCACACTTCCAACAAATTTGGAGCATATGGGTCTTTATTTCACACACTTGGAATCTCATACATTTGGCATGCTTCCAATTGGTCAAGGGGATTCTCTTCACACACATAGCATGTTGTCCTTGGTCAAGGGGACATTTATTCTAAATTAAATAAACAAAAAACCCTAAACGTGTTTATTTAATTAATCTTCCCTAATCCTGATTAAGAATTAGAGCACATTTCTACAAAAAAAATTATGTGCCACCTCATAAAGGTCACATGAAAATAAATAAGCCTAATTATTAATTAGAATTATCCTCACACAATTCCACCAATAAGAAAAAGCACATGGCTTTATTCCCCCACACTTCCAACAAATTTGGAGCACATGGGTCTTTGTTTCACACACTTGGAATCTCATACATTTGGCATGCTTCCAATTGGTTAAGGGGATTCTCTTCACACACATGGCATTTTGTCCTTGGTCAAGGGGATAGCATCCTGATTCCTTTCATCTCCACCATCTATCTTGTCTTCTTTGAATCTCAACCGTTGATAGGTGCCACCTCACAAAATGCTTGCAAAACTCTATAAATAGACCCCTCATCCTTTGCATTATCATCCACCTTTTCGGTAATTTTATAATGCTATTTTGAAATACAAATTGGAATAGTGTTATAATGCCATTTTCCATCCACACTTTGAGGATTGTTACCATGCAGGTTTTTCGTAGGAGCTTGGAGCTTTCATAGAGTCTTATACTTAGCTTGCATATCATATGTTACTTTTCATTCTCATCTTAGATTAATTAGTTGCTTCATAGTTACATTTTATCATCTCCATTGCATCATAGTTACATTTTAGGTTAGTTTGTTTTATGTTTGCATTTGAGCATATGCATAATCATAGATAGCTCATTATAGTTGCATATCATCTCACTCATCTCCACTTGTTCATCCATCACCAACATCATCCTTCGTTTATCATTGCATTCATCATCAATTCCATCATCTTGTTTCATTTAAGAGCATACCATTAATCCTTCTACCACACATTTGCACATAGAAATCATCTTAGCTTGCATATTAAGCATAAAATCTCATTTTCTAGGTAGTCATTTTAACAACCTTTGTGCTCATAGAAATCTGAGGGGCAAACGGTTTAATAAATCCCTAGAATTAGATAACAATGATATGTATTTGAAAAGTTTGATTGTATTACGAAATAGATTAGTTTTACTTGCTTCAAACTTTGAATGTAAATCGTTTCATTAAGGTTTGTGTTGACATTAAAATAACTAACTCACTCTACACATTTCGACACATGCACAACTATAACTGATACAAATTTGACACCATAGGAAAATGATATTTTTGAATTATTATTTAATTACACATGCATATATAGATTCGCCTAGTGGTGTCTTGCTTATTCACTCTTTCTGCTATGTCAATCTTAAAATCATGTGATATGGGTGGAGGCTGAGTGTCTAAATTCTTTCATATAATTCACAACCCTCTTTTTGGATTAGATGCTCCATTGGAGTGATCACAGTCTCTGTAGAACAATCTTAATATATCAAATAATTCGTTGATATCTTTTTTGTGAAAATTATGGTTATTTTATACTCTTTACCCAAGCGACACAACCTTCAAATTGCACCGTAATGTAAAGACACGTCCATATGCATTTGTTCGACCTTGATTAGAAGAATTTGGATCCTGTTTGAATCTTTTTTCAATGGTGGCTATATTTGCAAGGCTCTCGTTAATGTATTTCCAAACTCCAGGATGATATAGTTTTTAAATCTGAAGATTCAATTAGAATTTCCTCTCGCATATGTGATGATATCTTTAATTTAATGTTTCACATTTATATATTTGTATTAGTTTCTTTTGAATATTATCTTTATTACTATGATAATTTCTAATTGTTCTATCTCATATTATTATAATTATACTTGTAGACACATAAAATTGACCTAGGCCTGCAAACATTATTTTTCTCCATATTTCTTCTCAACATAATTAAAATATTTAAATTATTTCCTATAGTCCAAATTCAATTATTAATTAAATAATTCTCAATTATTTAATTAATTCATCTCTTTTTTCCTCCTAACTATTTAAATAAATGAATCACATTTATTTTATTTAAATACGTCACTAATTTCTTATGTCTCTCTATAATTAAATAAATTCCTAAATTTATTTAATTATTATTTGTCTACCATTTCCTCCTAATTATTTAAACAAATAAAATTTATTTATTTATTTAAATACGTCATTAATTTCTTATGTCTTTGTATAATTAAATAAATTCCTATGATTTATTTAATTATTGTCCACCTTGTCCATTTTCTCCATAGTTAAATAATTATTATTAATTATTTAATTATCTTATTAAGTTTTCTTCTAATTTTCAATCAAGTAATTTATCTAAAATTCTCACTTTCTATTTTCCCACCAAGTAAACAATTTAAAATCATTATTTACCCACATTGTCCCACCACTTTTAAATTAAATTAATTTTTAATTCAAAAGGTCAACTCAGTCTTTTAAATCAAATAATTCTAAATTATTATTTGATTTTCCAACCACCTCTTTTTCCATGCCCAATATCTCCTTATCACATGCATTTTGGTCCATTGATCAGCTCTTCATTTCAATTTTTTCCCTAACCCTAATTGTGGGTTGTCACATTTAATTTTAGCCTTTGATCTTAGGGCATCTCTCAATTTTCAATCTTGACCCTTCATCTATAATTGATTTTTTTATAAAAAGGAAATGCCAACCTCATTTGGGGACTTTTATCATCTCTTGACTTCATCACTTAATCATCTCATACTTCATGCTTCATAATTTAGGCTTCCACACTTCTTCATGCTTGTAGAAATCTGAGTACACTTGCATTTTAGATCAAATCCTTCAATATTTGCTTAGGTCTTGTCATAGTCATAGTTGCTCATCAAATTTTTTAGGGAAAACACCACTTTGCAGAAAATGGAGAAGGGAAATGAAGGTCAATCATGGAGGGAATGAAGGATGTTTGGTGAAATTCTTCATTTTTTTATGCATTTTTACTCCTTTGTGCTTCATTGTTTAGCTAGGGCTTTGTTTATGCATTTTATTTAATGCTAACCTAGATTTTTATCTTAGTTACATTGGCGAACCCGACAACTGATTTTTAGCTCAATATTTTGATAAATTTTTAGGAATTTTGGAGTTGAATCCTTTTTGTTGCAGTTTTTGTTAGCTTTTTGTTGCAGGTTTTCCATCATTTTGGGACAAAACCCTAGTTTTCAAAGATTCGACCATATCTCTCAAATGACTATAGTTATTTTCATAAAACATTTTCTACAAGTTGGGGACAATATCAGAAGTTTCCAATTTGAAAATTAGATTTTTTGAAGATGGTTTTAATTTTTTATAATTTTTTTTGTTATTTTTGATGAAAAATCAATTTTGAGAGAAAATTAGCAATTTTTTTGGATATTTTTACATATTTGGAAAGCTCTCTAAATTCTATTAGGGGTCTATTTTTTTATGTTTTTAATTTGGATGAAAAATAATTAGAGAAAAAATAGATCTTTGAAAATTAGGGTTTTATAAAGATTTGCTTATATCTCACAAACCGTTGTAGATCTTTTCACAAAAAGTTTTCTGTAGATTTGGGATGATGTCAGGCACCTCTTTTTTTTAATTTTTTTTAATTTTTTAATGATTTTTCATAAAAAAAACTAATGTTAGGTGCAAAACAACAAAATTTTTAGATTTCTTTACACTTTTGGAAATCTCTAGAAATTTGAGTAAGGGTCTATTCTCTATGTTTTTAGTTTTGATGCAAAAAACATTTCCAAAAAATAGATTTTTCTTGACTATCTAACCCTCTAATATTAGTGATCAATTATCTTGTTAGGGTTTTGGCTTTGTTGTTGGTTTTGTGAATGTGCAGAAAAAAAAACACTTCAAAGGACAAATTGGATCAAGTGGACAAAAATTTGGAGCTAAAGAAAGTCTAGGTGCACACATTCCATCTTTCATCTCTAATAATTGCTTGTCAACACACTTCAATTTGGGGGTTAAAAAAAAACTTGTTTGATCACAGATTTTGATTTTGGGGTCTAAAATCAATCTTGTTTGCAATCACACATTGAAATTGGGCTTAAAAAGAACTATTTTCTTCCATCACACATTTTGGCTTTGGGTTAAAAAGAACAAGTTCTTCCATTGTTTGCTTGCACACATTTCATTTCTAAAGGGAAATTAATAACTGTGAGTGTGAATTAAGTGTGTGTGTCCTCAAATACACCTCACTTGGTTCACTTTTGTCATACCCTTCATAGGAGGCCTACTTGGAGCACACACCCCTCCAAGGGACAACCTCAATCCAAGTGTGAATCCAAAGACACGCCTCTTTGGGAGTTGAAATATTGTCACTCTTGGCTAAGCCCCAAAGAACTTTATACCTTTGGGAATTGAAGGTGAAGGGTGGATTACCCCTTTCTCCCAATCGTGTGCCAGGATTTTTCTTTCAAATTATACCTAGTCAGCCTCATGCAAACCAACTTGAGACCTAATTGGCCATACCCCACTTGAATATTCATAGGGCTTGTTGATGTGTCTTCCATGTGTGCTTGTTGAATAATCATCATTACATTCTTCAAATTTTAAAATTCAAACCTACGTATGTGTCTTGCGTGAGTGATTCATGTGTGTACATGTGTGATCATTCGTTTAAACATTTCCAAAACAAGCTAAACACCAAATAAATACAAGTCACTCTACACATTCTTCCAAGCACTTTCGTCCTAATCACCCTTATTAGCCACGTCATATCCACTTCATCCTAATCGTATCCTTGTCATCATCCAAATCAATCTAATTCATACAATCGTGTCATTCCTAATCATATTCAATTCATCCCAATCCAATCCAAATCATATCCTTGTCATTCTACATCATATCTTAATCATCCTAATCAATCAAGTCACACAATCTTGTCATTCCACATCATTCCTAATCATTCTATCCAAATCATTATCTTAATCATCATTTTGCATTGATCTCATTATACCCATTCCTAATCATAGTCCAATCATAGCTTCATCATTCAACTTTCATTCTAACCATCAACCCTAATCATTCCTAATCATCCAATTTTATCATCTCAACATCGTCACCTAGTCGTAGTCAATCAACACTTGTCAAAATGGCCCTAATCATAAACAAGCCCAATCATAATCCTAAGTACAAGATGATAATTCAAGGAGGCCCTCTCCCTAATGAAAACAATGAGACAACCAAAACCTAAAATCATACTTCGAGGGGCTCCTCCTACCACCTCTAATAATGACATGAACTATGTTGCATACATTGAGGAATGAATTGACATGCAAGAGCTTAAACACATGTGTGACACCATGCCCACAATTGAAAACAAAGTTCTAGCATCCCAACTTCAAAACCTCCTTCAAACACTTCACCAAATACCCTAACCCCTAAACCACCAAACCATACAAATACTTCAAACCGTCTTCAAAAAATTTCAACAAATTAAATCACCTCAAATCCAACACCTCCTAGCTCAATCCAATAAATTCATTGGCACTTGTCAAATCCAACAATCACAACATCATCTCCTATCCATTCATTATCAACCAATGCCACCTCAACCTTATGTGTCATCCCCTTCCACCTCATACCAATCTAATCCATCCACTTCTTCACATTTCAATGCCACATCAACCTATCAAGCCACATCACAACAAACACATGTCAACTTAAGTTCTACCTTGCAACAAGGTCAAAATTCCTCATGTTCTAATGCAACCATTGACAAGGGGAACAATAATCTAGGTCATGCACCCTATAAGTATATCATACCACTACCTAATCAAAATCCTATCCTAAAGCCACCATGTCCTAGTCCTAATCCAATGGTCCCTACACTTTCCAATCCATTAACCCCTTCATTACCCTTACCATCCTCTAACCCACTTGCCCATACATCAACTCCATGTCCTCAATACAAACATTACAAAATTAAATGTGGAGTTTCCCAAATCCACCAACCCACTCAATCCATTCACTCCATCAAATCAAAATAAAAACCCTAATCCAACACCTTCCACCTCTACACCTATAAAGGATGTGACCCACGAGCTACAAGCAAGGAATCAATTGTCACCATGTCACTCAACACATATACTTGAACATACAAAAGAGTCCTCAAAAATCATGCCAAGTCCTTCAATCCAACCATGTCATCCACAACCCCTTGAGCCAATTCAAGAGTCTCCCCTCGTAAGTCCAAGTCACGCTTTGTCTTTCTCCTATGTTGTTGACCATCAAGAACATGTCAAGTCTCTCCATGAGAAATTCCCTTCCACCTCCATTCAAATAAGTCATGAGGTATGTCAAGAGCACAATCCTAAACATGAGGAAACATTACCCCCTCATCCACATAAATATCAACACCCTCTTAATTATTTTGTTCATAACACACCTAATAATTTATTCATGATCAATCTCTCATCTTTGATCAAGATCCCTTTTATGATCAAGAAGACCATGATGATCCTATTAGCCAACTTTATGCATTCCATGGTCAAGATCTTTCCACCTCACCCATCCATGATGCAAAAACATCCACTTCCCATGATGAGACAAGTGGCTCCCAAGCAAACATAGGAGATCAAGCCAATACCTTGGATCTTAGTGAACACAATACTAATCAAGATCCTAAT
This sequence comes from Sequoia sempervirens, assembly GCA_007258455.2. Classification (NCBI taxonomy): domain Eukaryota; kingdom Viridiplantae; phylum Streptophyta; class Pinopsida; order Cupressales; family Cupressaceae; genus Sequoia; species Sequoia sempervirens. The sequence continues at coordinate 39,680,141 of VDFB02109042.1, forward strand.
GATCCTTCCACATCCACCATCGACTGTATTTCAAAACCACCATCATATCCACTTGGCTTATCTAATTTCATCCATGAGTGTTCCTCCTTAGGAAATCAACAACCATTGTCCATCACTTTTCCTACTTCGTCCAATAATCAACTCAAATCTAGTTTCCAAACTACACATAGTTCTATAGTCAATCACATGCTCCAAAAAATGAATTATCAAGAAACAGGCTTAAGCCTTCTTGAACAAGGAATCTTGGAGCCTATACATTTCAAAGTCCCTCCTCCACACTCATATGGCCTTGGATACACACCCCAAGGTCAACAACCTAATGATGTTAGTACTTCATCCATCCTACTTTCATCCATGAGTGTTCCTCCTTAGGAAATCAACAACCATTGTCCATCACTTTTCCTACTTCATCCAATAATCAACTCAAATCTAGTTTCCAAACTACACCTAGTTCTATAGTCAATCACATGCTCCAAAAAATGAATTATCAAGAAACAGGCTTAAGCCTTCTTGAACAAGGAATCTTGGAGCCTATACATTTCAAAGTCCCTCCTCCACACTCATATGGCCTTGGATACACACCCCAAGGTCAACAACCTAATGATGTTAGTACTTCCTCCATCCATCCTAAGTCCACTTTCCACCACAAGCCTTATCATATTCCCAAAACATGCGTGGCCATTCCACCTCCATTATCCTACAAGTGTCAAATTAATGTGACCATACACCTTCCACCATCCAATTAACCCCCGCTTCTTCCAACTCCGCATATCCCTTTGTCCACTTTTCCACCATTGCTTCCAACACCTAATATTCCAATCATTCATAAATACCCCAAATATCCTAGTCATGATCAACAAATGCACACATTGTGTAAACATAAAGCTTCCACTCATTCCATCCACCCAATGGGATTCAAAAATAAACATTTGGATGCCTCCTTTCATAAAGCCAAAAATCCTAAGGGTCTTATTCCCTTAGGGTACAAATGCAAGAAACCAAAGAAAAATACATTAAAAAATCTACCCAAACCCATACCTCCAGAAGCAAAGTCAAAAATTAAAATGATAAGGGTCCCTAAAAAAAAATGCAAGTCAAATGAGGCATCTACCACTCAAAAATCCCAACCATCCTCCTCATCCCTCCAAATATGTCATTCCATACAAAAATATCAAATTCATCCATCCCACATGAAAAGAAAAAATCATAAAAACACTAAGTCTATGTGGGTCCCTAAATGCTTACTTCATCCATCCACTAAGAAAACATCACCATTGCTTCCTACACCACCATCCACTCAAAAGTTTCAATTTTTTTCACAGTGTGTGCAATTGTTGGTCATGATTCCTTTCCATACCTCCAACACCCCATCATTCAACTATTTTCCTACATATTCCACTCACCCTATCCCTATGGTACATGCTTTTGCATAAACATTTCACCCATCTTCCTCACATTAGTCCTACATAATCCACATCATAATCCACTTTCGTTCCTACATAAGGGTATGTGCAGGATCATCATGGAAAAAACAAGCCCTTAAGTGGCGAAAAATTCAGAAAAATCAGTGTTAGGCAACTTGACATAAAATTTTGAATAAGTTATCTATATTATTTAAAAAATATGTAAGAATAGAATCTGTATAAAATTGAATGTAGTTTCTAAACTACTAGGTTTATTTAAACAAATAAAAAATCTATTTGGTGAAAATTTTAAATTTCAATGCATTAGTACTTAAATTTCAGGGAAAAACTAAGTAGGTGTTTGTCTGACCACCCTAACCACAATAAAATGATCATATTTTTTTGTAAGATTTTAAATATAAGTAGAGGACTCATGTCCTGATGTGATGCATATTTGTTTGTAATTTTTTCCAAGTAAATAATTAATTATGAATTTTTTATTACAACTTTTAAAAAATACAAAAACTCATATGTCTGACCACCTTAACTTGGTCAAAACTTCATGAAATTCAAATTTTCTTTTTTTAATCCTATAGTATGTGAAGCATAGAATGTGACACATGTTTTAGATTCAAAAAACTTGAAACCATTTGAAAGCTATAGATGTTTTTCAATCAACCTATCAATTAGGACTTTAGTCATAATTTAAATAGAAAATGAATAATAATTATTTATTAAATTCAAAGTAAAGCATAATTTATATTGATGGAAAGATGAGAATATCCTTTAAAAACCCTTTTTGTTTCATCAATTTTGGGTAAAAAAAAGTCGTCAGCCACATACCCTACACATACCCATCATATCGCCACTTTTTGGCCCATCATGATCCTGCACATACCCATAATCCACATCATAAACCACTTTCAGTCCTACGTAATCAACATCATAATCCATTATCGCACCTATCATAATCCACTATCTACCTAATCCACCTCACTCTCACGCAATCACCCTACCAAGATCGATGAGCATAATGACTTGACATGATCCATGCAATGACATCACACTCTAATGGGACTATCACCTATCATGGAACTAGATGCTTGAGTTCCTCTTGTCCATATTCCACCTCTTTTTTTCAAAAAATTCAATAAATAAATAAAGTAAAGAGAAATCCCTTCATCCAATGGTGAAAACCTGGTAAACAGGCACCTTGGATAAGTACCATGATGAAAACCTTGCAAATAGGCGTCATGTGTTGATTGATCTTCTATGCAACTTACACTTGGGGGCACAATGTATCATCCAACCTATCATTTTCATCCTATCATTCCGTATCATATCCTACCATTTCCATGTCATCTTACCATCCTTACCCACACCTACATAAAACTATCAAGTCCATTCATCCTCTCTTCCTCCTTTTGATCTTGATAAAGATTGGGGGAAAAAATGTTGACACGTGTTTTGGATGTCTCTTGGCATACCTTATCCCTTCCAAGAAACCCCTTCATTATCCATCTTATCATCCTATTATCCTAAGCTTTGTCATGTTAAATCATAACTACAATGGGGCATGTTATTCCTATGTGACATAGTCCTTGAGATCATATCCATTCCATCCATTATCACCTATCTATCCTACATCCACCTAGACTTGGTCCCCCCCCCTGTCATTGGTATCTAGCATAAAGGATACACAAATTGTCATCCATTAACATTCCAAGACATCTAAAAAAAAATACAAAAAAAATGGTAAAAAGTCTTTAAAAAATATTAAAAAAATCAAAACATTTCAAAAATCCAAAAAAATCCAAAACATGTCCAAAACAAAAAACATCCAGATAACACTCAAAAATATTAAAAAAAAATTCAAAGTTAGTCATGTCAGTTAGTCCATGTCATTTTTGAACTACGTTTCCTCTGCGACTAAACATAGGCAACACCATCTATCGATGAGTCCCTGAGGCCACCTAAGTAAGTCCTTTAGGGTTTGTCATGTCAGTCACAATAAATCAGGCATTGTCCACAAAGACATGAAACATTCATCAAAACTTCTGACAAGTCATGTATCAAAAAGACAACAAGCCAACGATGTCACTTAGTCAAACCAAACGAACTATCAAAATAGTCAAACTATCAACCAGTCAACTTATGTCTTATACAGGATGTGTCCTTCCTGAAACCAGACATTGTCATTTAGTCAAACCTCACCATTTGCCTTATACAAGTGGTCACATGGTTGAAACTAGACTCAGTGTCTTATACGACATGTCTCTTTCCTGAAACTAGGATTTGTCAAACACTCAACCCATCAATCCCCTAGTCAATTAACCATTAAATAAATCAAATTTTGGCAAAAAATTCTAACTGGTTGTTGACATTGTGGCTTGTCTTGTCTTATATTTCTTTTGGAATTTGTTTGTGAGTCAGGTTACTAGTTCCTCAAAGATGTCCCATGAAGGATTTAGAGGAGCAATGATGTCTCTTGACTCTATTCTTTGAATTTTGTTTGTGAATTGTCTTGGCAAAAAGACTGGGGCAACTTAGCCCTTAGTATGAGTTGGGACATTCCTTGTCTGTGACTATCTGTTTTTCACAAATGGATGACCTTGCACACCTTGGTTTATGTCATACCATGGTTTTTGTTGTCCATTTGTAACATTTTACCACCCAATGATGATTAATGCAACACCTATTAGTACTTTGGAAAAATATTGAAGGTTTCTTTCTCCATACTAACATCTATGACTTCTATGCTAACATCTATTTTCTCTATGATACCATTCCTCTTTTCTACTCTAACATTTCTTCTAGTCCACATCCTCATCATCCTTGTCTATTTTACCCTATCCTTTTGTTCCTAATCTTCTAGTCCTTTCATCCATTTTGAGAGCCCACTCATGTTCTCTAAACCCGACTGTCCTCTCAAGGGGGCATACCGCTACCTCCTCGTCATTCTGAAGTCCTCATCCTATTTTTTGTTGGGACATATCTTGAACTAAATTTTCTGTCACAATTCGATAAACTGCATTATGCCAAAGAGGGGAAAAATATAGACACATAAAATTGACCTAGGCCTCCAAACTTTATTTTTATCCATATTTCTTCTCAAAATAATTAAAATATTTAAATTATGTCTTATAGTCCAAATTCAACTATTAATTAATATAATTCTCAATTATTTAGTTAATTCATATCTTTTAATCATCTCGATTATTTAAATAAATGCATCACATTTATTTTATTTAAATACGTTGCTAATTTCTTATGTTTCTCTATAATTAAATAAATTCCTAAATTTATAATTATTATTTGTCTACCATTTCCTCCTAATTATTTAAATAAATAAAATTTATTTCTTTATTTAAATACTTCATTAATTCCTTATGTCTTCTTATAATTAAATAAATTCGTATGATTTATTTAATTATTGCCTACCTTGTCCATTTTCTCCACAATTAAATAATTATTATTAATTATTTAATTATCTTATTAACTTTTCTTCTAATTTTAAATAAATAATTTATTTAAAATTGCTACTTTCTATTTTCCCACCAAGTAAATAGATTAAAATGATTATTTACTGTCACATGGTCCCACTGTGCTTTTGAATTAAATTAATTTTTAATTCAAAAGGTCAACTCAGTCTTTTAAATCAAATAATTCTAAATTATTATTTGATTTTCCATCCACGTCTTTTTTTGTGCCCAATATCTCCTTGTCACATGCATTTTGGTCCCTTGATTTGATTTTTCTATAATCAAATCTTAGCCCTTCATTTCAAATTTTTCCCTAACCCTAATTGTGGGTTGCCACATTTGATTGCAGCCTTTGATCTTAGGGCATCTCTCAATTTTCAATCTTGTCCATTCATCTAAAATTGATTTTTTTTATAAAAAGGCAATGTCAACCTCATTTGGGGACTTTTATCATCTCTTGACTTCATCACTTCATCATCTCATACCTCATGCTTTAGAATTTAAGCTTCCACACTTCTTCATGCTTGTAGAAATATGAGTACACTTGCATTTTAGATCAAATCCTTCAATATTTGCTTAGGTCTTGTCATAGTCATAGTTGCCCATCAAAAATATGAGGGAAAAAACCACTTTGCAGAAAATGGAGAAGGGCAATGAAGGTCAATCATGGAGGGCATGAAGGTTGTTTGGTGAAATTCTTCCTTTCTTTTATGCATTTTTACTCCTTTGTGCTTCATTGTTTAGCTAGGGTTTTTTTTTCTGCATTTTATTTAATGCTAACCTATATTTTTACCTTAGTTACAATACTTATAATATAATAATATAATAATAATATTTAAATTTTTCTTATTTAATATATTTTTATTATTATTATTATTTATATTATTTTTAGATTGCATTCATTCATATATATATATATATTGGGTGTTTAATACTTCATATTAAATATTATAGTGATCGCTAATCATTTGTAATTTTTATACTTGACATCATTTTATTAATAGATTATTATATGCTCCTTAGTATTATATAATTTTTAATTTTATTATTTTTATACAATTTTATATCTTTTCAATATTTATTATAATATTTAATTTATTAATATCTATATTTATATATAAATTATAATTACCATATTTTCTTATGATAATGGTAATTATAGAAGTATTAAATTGATAATATTTTCTTTTATAATTTTAACTTGCATTTTGTTACCCATTTTATTTAATCATGTGCATTCCAATGTTTAGGGTTTTTAGCATCAAATTTCGGGGACATGACAATCCTCCCCTCCCAAATTTTCTTTTCCTCAAGCAAAAACATCTTAGTTTCTTCTATGATCTCTTCTTCTTATCTATCACCAATGACACCCAGGTTAATCACGTTTATTTATATAATTGAAATGAAAATGTTCTATAATGATTACTCTATTTGAAGGTGTATATACATATATGTTATTGTACATACCCATTAATATATAAATGTATTAAATGTATACTTATCTTAGATATTATTTTTTGATGGGGACATCACAAGTCTCCCCCTCTTGTCTTTTTTTGTCCTCAAGAAACTTGTAACTCTTTCCTTAATGCTCTTAATCTCTTGATATTCTTGTTTGGTACACTTGTCTTATCCTAGAAAAAGATTGTAACATCTTGTTACATTTAATCTCTTTCCAGGCCTTCTGGATACCTCATTCTTAAGTGTATCCATCTTTGTAATCTTGGGAAAATATTGTAGCATTTTGTTATAATTAATCTCTTTCTGGGCCTTCTGGATACCTTACTCTTAAGTGTATCCACCCTTATAATCTTGAGAAAAGGTTGTAACACCTCTTCCCAAGCCTTTTGGATACCTTACTCTTAAGTGTATCCAACCTTATAATCCTAAGAAAAGGTTGTAACGCCTCTTCCCAATCCTTTTAGATGCCTTACTCTTAAGTGTAGCTAGCCTTATAATCCCGAGAAAAGGTTGCAACACCTCTTCCCAAGCCTTATGGATACCTTACTCTTAAGTGTATCCATACTTATAATCCTGAGAAAAGGTTGTAATGCCTCTTCCCAAGCCTTCTGGATACCTTACTCTTAAGTGTATCTAGCCTTATAATCCTAAGAAAAGGTTGTAACCCCTCTTCCCAAGCCTTTTGGATACCTTACTCTTAAGTGTATCCATCCTTATAATCCTGGAAGCGAGTTTCCTCTTCACAAGCCTTATGGATACCCTATATTTTGGTGTATCCATCCTTAAGATCCTTGGAAGAACCTTGGTTCAACTCATCTCAATCCTGGTGTGGTTCCTTGCATTCTTCCCATGAAAGTGCTCCTTTCCTCTTTGCTTGGGCATTGTCCCATTATTGATAGCCTTTGAAATTTAGATATATAATCTTAAATGGATCCTTCTTGTTTAATTTCCTTCCACAGGATGGCAGGATTATGCTCTAATACCACTATAATGTCCCCTTTTGGGTGACCCCAATTATTTCCCACAATAGTTGTCAACACTTGTGATGGTTGTCTATACCAGCAACAACTATAATGGTTATTTACACATGAGATGGCTTTATACATAGTAGTAGTTCCAATGGTTATTGATTCTATCCTAGAGGTACTTGTTGATCTAACACTCAAAAGGTATTCTTTCTCTTATTGCTTTGATTCTATATTTACTTCTCAGATTAAAGAGTCATAATCACTTATAAGACTCAATAATTTTTCCCAATATATAGTTGTTGATTCCTTATTCTTTACCTTCCATCTATATTTTATACTTCTGCTATACTCAGAAATATACTCCACAGTTCTTTGATTTTCGTTTCTTTTCCTCTTATATTCCCCTATTATATTTTAGAGGATGATGCAGACCATTATCTATTCCTTTCCAATAGTTCTCTTATTTCATTTCCATAAATCCCTCATCTTTGCTTTGAGATGCCCCTAAAGAATCATAATTAATTCTAAGGCCCATTAATTGTTGTAAGAATCATTATTGTATATTTGCACATCAATTTTGTAATGTACCCCTTATATAATTATGCTAAATTTTTCCTTTAATCTTTAAGCCAATATATTGAAAAGGATGCTTAAGATCAATATTGTAAAATGGTATACTTGAGAGAAATTCCAAGACTTAATGTATTCGATTTATCTATTTATGATTAAGGAAAAATATGAGAATATGAAGGAACAAAATATAAATTCGGTCTAGATATTTATATTTGTAACTATAATTGATATAAATTTGACACCATAAGAAAATGCTATTTTTGAATTATTATCTGATTACACATGCATATATAGATTGGCCAAGTGGTGTCTTCCTTATTTACTCTTTCTGCTATGTCAATCTTAAAATCATGTGATATGGGTGGAGGCTATGTCTAAAGTCTTTCATATAATTCACAATCCTCTTTCTGGATTAGATGCTCCCTTGGAGCAATCATAGTCTCTGCAAAATAGTCTTCATATATCCAATAATTCAATGATATATTTTTTGTGAAAATTATGGTTCTTTTATACTCTATTTTACCCAAGCGACACAACCTTCAGATTGCACCATCATGTAAACACACATCCATATGCATCTAGTCGGCCTTGATTAGAAGAATTTGGATCCCATCTGAGTCTTTTTTCAATGGTGGCTATATTTACAAGGCTCCTAATATTTTATTTCCAAACTCCAAGACGGTATAGTTTATATATTTGAAGATTCAATTAGAATTTCCTCTAGCATGCGTGATGATATCTTTAATTTAATATTTCCCATTGATATATTTGTATTAGTTTCTTTTGAATATTATCTTTATTACTATGGTAATTTCTAATTGTTCTATCTCATATTATTATAATTATACTTATAATATAATAATAATATTTAAATGTTTCTTATTTTTAAATTTATTATTATTATTATTATTTATATTGTTTTTAGATTGCATTCATTCATATATATATATATTTTGGGTGTTTAATACTTCATATTAAATATTATAGTGACCGTCAATCATTTGGAATTTTTATACTTGATATCATTTTATTAATAGATTAGTATATTCTCCTTACTTAGTATTATATAATTTGATTTTATTGTTTTTATACAATTTTATATATTTTAGGTATTTATTATAATATTTAATTTATTAATATATATTAATATATTTATAATTACCATATTATCTTATGATAATGGTAATTATAAAAGAATAAATCAATAATATTTTATTTTATAATTTTAATTTGCATTTTGTTACCCATTTTATTTAATCATGTGCATTCTAATGTTTAGGGTTTTTAGCATCAAATTTTGAGGACATGACACCAAACCCTTGTAATAAGGTGTTGCAAATATGGTTGAAATGGCTGCAATGGATGTGATTCTTGACTCTTTCTTGAATGATGTCGATCTTGGATGAAACACTTGCTTGAATCATAAACCCTACATCACAAATGTTAGCACAATAACAAACATGATGCAACAATATCCTTGATATTATGCTTGAATCTTGATGATGGATCCAAATGCTTGATGAACTACTCTTGATCTCATAAGCTTGTCTTAGGAATGAATACTTTAATGCTTGTTATCTTGCTTATTATGAAAATGAGTGAAGGAACCTTGTATTTATACTTATCCATGCTTAATATCCTGAAATTACACCACATCAAGCCAACATATGAAATCATTAATTAAAGGAGGCTAAATCCCAATCCTAAAAATAACCTAAGGGGGACTAAGATGCCCTAGGTGGCGTCTTAGTCCTAAGGCATGAAACTTGGGGCATAGACTCCAAAAAGGGGCCCATTTAGGGTGCACCTGAAAAGAGGGTCCCAAGACCTTTGGGGGACAAAGACTCCCTAGGTGGCATCTTAGTCCCGACCCAAAAATCAAGGACACATAGCTAGAATCATTAAATTATCATTTACCCTTTCATGTTTGTCGGGATTAGCCAGAAAAAAGATATAGTTCATTAGGCTTCTAGATGCAAAATAGGACCAATTAAGGCATAAATAAGGATAAACAAAGCAAGGCTAGCTCAAACAAGTGTGAAAATGCAAGCGTATGCATTTTCCTAAACTACATTTAGCCCCCACTTTAGTGAGAGGATGAACTTGCTTTAAACTCACACTAAAGTAGCCAACCACACAATCAAGAGGGGTTCCAATGAACAAATTCTAGTAAGATAGGATGACAATAACCAAGAAGGTGACCAAGCCCTTAGGATCAAGATCCTATGGAAAACCAACATAGGCATAAACAAACACACTTGCAGATGATATATGAAGCCATAACCAGATCATAAACATACACCATCAAAGATAGAAAAAGGAAAAAAAAGGAAAAAAGAAAAGAAAAATGGAATAGATCAAGCTTTGACTGTTCGTCCAACACATTTTGGACCGAGTCTAGGCTGTTTTTCCAAAAAGGTTTACAAGTGGAACGCGCTATCCACTGTGCAAACAAAACACATGCTCACAAGGGATAGTGAAGCTAGTTGTCCACTAGGTGAGCCCCAAGAGGTCCATATTAATGTCATACCCCCATGACTGTGATAAGGACAAAAAGAAAATGCATGCTCACAAGGGATATTTGAGCTAGTTGTTCACTAGGTGAGCCCCAAGGTACCATATCAAAGCCATACCTCTATGAATTTAATAAGGTACAAAAATAAAATGCATGCTCACAAGGGCTAGTGAAGCTAGTTGCTCACTAGGTGAGCCCCAGGGGACCATATCAAAGCCATACCTCCATGACTTTAATAAGGTACAAAAATGCAATGCAACAAGAGAGAGGGATGTTCGAAGGGATTTTTCTTAGTTCGTGTGAGGTCTTAATCTTATGGGACATTTTTTGTTGATGTCTCCAAGAGAGGACCAATCAAAGGATAAGAGATTCACAACTTAGGGAATGCAGTGTGTTGCATCACCACTAAGAGGAATGTAATATGCTAAGATAGATCAAGCTCTTAAAGGACATTACTCCCAATGTCACCACAAAGAGAAAAAAACATTGCATGAAGAAAATCACATCAAGGAACATGAAAAACACAAATGAAATCATGCCAAAATAATGCCAATGTATGCACCCACTTTAAAGAAATTGGTAAGACAATGTTGTAAACAATTACTTTAAAGTAGCCAAAAATGGAAAAGGAAAAGAGGGTTTCCCCCAAGAAACACATAAGGGATCTATGGATTCTAGGTTAGTATCTATCTTTGTTGCAATGATATTAGAGAGCATGAAACTGTCATCATTCCCCAAATACACATAGAACTGGAAGAATGACACAAAGAGAGTGAAAACAAAGAAAAGCCTTTTGGGTCAACATGGAAGAGACATAGGGTGTCTCAACACCTTGCATCACCCCCAGAAGGAAAACACAACAAAAAAATGAAAGGAAAAGAAAAGATAATGAAAAATATTTTGGGGCAACATGGAAGAGACATAGGATGTCTCAACGCCTTGCATCATCCCCAGAAGGAAAATACAAGACAAAAATGAAAGGAAAAGAAAAGATAATGAAAAATATTTTGGGTCAACATGGAAGAGACATAGGGTGTATCAACACCTTGCATCATCCCCAAAAGTAAAAAATAAGACAAAAATGAAAAGAGAAATGAAAATTAAAGGTAAAGACTAATGAAAAGGAAAAAAGCTTATGACATAGAGAAGAATGTAGGTACAAATAGAGGAATTCACATAGAAAGGAAACATCAAATAGAATATCACAGGGGATCACAATACACATATGCAATCACACAAAAGAAAAGGAAATAATGCAAAAGACTAGTAAGGCACATGTGATTCAACCATCCAACAGGTCATTCGCATCCCAGTCTTGTTCAATATATATGGAATGAAGATCACTAGTGAGAGGGACAACATCAAGTGTTGTACTAGGAGAATCATTGGGTTCAACACATGGTGCATCACTTAGTTTAGGATGATCATCATAGTTGTTATCATTCAAGCTCATCGAAGAAGAAAATGGGTATGTGCAGGATCATCATGGAAAAAACAGGCCCTTAAGTGGCAAAAAAATCAGAAAAATCAGAGTTAAGCAACTTGATGTAAAAATTTGAATAAGTTATCTATATTATTTCAAAAATAAGTAAGAATAGAATCTATAGAAAATTGAATGTAGTTTCTAAACTACCAGGTTTGTTTAAAGAAAAAAAATTCTATTTGGTGAAAATTTGAAATTTCAATGCAGTAGCACTTAAATTTCAGGGAAAAAATAAGAAGTAGGTGTCTGTTTGACCAACCTAACCACAATAAAATGATAATATTTTTTTATAAGGTTTTAGATATAAGTAGAGGAATCATGTCCCGATGTGATACATATTTTTTTGTAATTTTTTCCAAGTAAATAATTAATTATGAATTTTTTAATTACAAATTTTAAAAAATATAATTACTCATATGTATGACCACCTTAACTTGGTCAAAACTTCATGAAATTCATTTTTTCTTTTTTTAATCCTATAGTATATGAAGCATAGAATGTGACACATGTTTTGGATTCAAAAAATGTGATACCATTTGAAAGCTATAAAAAAATTTCAATAAGCCTATCAATTAGGACTTTAGTCGTAATTCAAATACAAAATGAATAATAATTACTTATTAAATTCAAAGTAAAGCATAATTTATATTGGTGGAAAGCTAAGAATATCCTTTAAAAACCCTTTTCATTTCATCAATTTTGGGAAAGAAAAAGGTCATCAGCCACATACCCATCATATTGCCACTTTTTGGCCCATCATGATCCTGCACATACCCAAATAACAAATTCAACTCATTATGCACTTGCTCATCAATTTTAGTTGTTTCTTCATTGTCATCCAAGTTAGCCATAATAGGAGGATGAATGATAATATCAATAGAAGGTGTTGGTCCTTGTTGTGTTGGACATAGGATCTATTGGTTCTACTAAGGGAGTAGGCTCATCATTTATTGCTTCTATCAAATTTTGATTTTGATTTTCTATGGTGTTCTCTTCATTCATCTTTCGAGCAATAGCATGATGTCTACACCTATTCTCTCTAGCATTTCTATTTATTTTATTACGGTTTCAAGTTGCATTTGTGTAGGAGTGGGTTTTCCAACTATAGGTTCCTTTTCTTCTTGCGAAGGAAGAATAGAAGAAACCATGGAAGGTTGTTCAACCACTTTCTCTTTGGCTTTGTAAATTTTCTTAGGAGGCAGATTAGGACTTGTTTGGTTCTCTCTTGGCCTTTTGTAGGAAATAGGAAAGGGATTTTTGATGGATGGGTCTTGGTTTTTTGGAAGGGTTTTAGGTTCAATATTGTTTTCTTCAAGTGGCAGAGGTTCGATCATGGGTGGAGGAAAATTTTCAATGGATAACTTGGCTATGCATTTTGCTTTGAACTTTTGGTAGGATAGGAAAATGAAGTCTTCACTAGGTCTTATAGGTTCCATGGGATCAAGCCAAAAATAATCTAAGGAAAATTTTCCATGGGAAGAGGGAGATCTAAAGCCACTATGGTTCACAGTGAATATTTCATTTCCAACTGGAAACTTTAAGAACTTATGGACAACGGATGGGATAAAATTCATGGAGTGAAGCCATTTGTAGCCTAACTTCACATGAAATTGGTCTAAATTAGAGATGATAGAGAATGATACATTTAATTTCTTCGCTCCTACTTGTAAAGGGAGTGTGATTGAGCCCATCATAGCATGAGCAAAACTATCATGCATTTTAATCCATGCCTTCAGTTTATCATATCTATCTTGATTGAGTTCATGCATGTATAATAATTCTTTTGTGATCACATTCTCTCCACATATGGGATCAATTAAAATCCCAAGAGTGGGAGTGTTATTGATTCTGCCAGCTATGTAAAGAGGACCATGAGGTGCATTTTTTATTGTTTCTTCTAAAGAGAAAGTAATGTTAGTAGGAATTTTGGCTTGTTGTTTACAAGGCTCGATGTCAATCACTCCTATCATTGTATTAATAGGACTTTGGTCATTACTATCCATAGGATTTTGTTCATCATCATCCATGTAGGATTTTGTTTGTTATTGCTCATGTTATCATCATCTGTGTCAACATTCATCACATCAGGCTTAGTTTCACTAACCTTAACAAATGAAATATTATGGTTAGACATGAGATTGGTAAATATTTTCAAATTTTGGTTAGGAGGAGCTATACAATTATTACCTTTTTCATTCACACCTCCAATTTGGATATGATTGGAATCAATGAGGTCTTGCAAAAGATGTTTAAGATGCTTGCAATGTTTTGTATCATGTCCTTTTTGTTGGTGATAAGCACAATAGGCATTATGTCTAAAGCTCAGAGGTAACAACTTGCTAGGGTCAAGAGGTCGAACAGGAGGTAAGGTAAGCATGTTCTTGTTTAGTAGTTGAGTCAATATTTTCTGAAGTGTGTCAGGTAAGGGAGTAAATTTTCTTTGTGAATCCCCAAAGATATAAGGATTACTCTTCTTTATAGTAGCTACTTGGGTATCAACTTGTTGGGTTTGTTGGGAGGTGGAGTTTAGTTGAAGGAAGCTTTTATTTTGTCTTCTAAAAGGCTGGTAGGTGTTTTGGTTTGAAGATTCAAACTTTTCAAGATAGGTAGAGGTGGGTTTCAGTTCACAACTACCTACATAATTATGATAATCTCGAAGGGTAGTGTATAGGTGCATGAAGGGAACTTCATCATGGTAAGCTTGTCTTTTATCTTACTTCATAAATTCTCTATGAACATATTTTGAAGGTGAGAATCGAGAATCTTCACACTAATTTGGGAATAAAGCGATTGGTAATGTGAAATAAAGTCATTGAATTTTTCACCCTCATTTTGCTTACATCTCATCAAATAAGCTAATATCATTTCAAGAACCATATGCACTTGGAAATGGTTAATAAAGGCTTCAACAAGTTCATTAAATGAATGAATTAAGTTATTCGATAATGTAGAAAACTATTCCAAGGAAACATCTTTCAAGGATCAAGGAAAAAGCTTAGCCAAAAGTTTGTCCTCAAGGATAAAGTCACTACACAAAGGAATGAAGGCATGAGAATGATTAGTAGGATCTCACTTTCTTCCATATTTCTCAAATCTAGGGATCTCTATACCTTGTGGCACTAGAGTTTTTAATATCTCCAAAGATAGTGGGTTGCTTTTGACATAGTATAAAGGTGGACCATTTTGATTTTGATTTATGGTAGAAACTTGATGTTGAATGGATGAAAGGATTTGTAATAGGTGGTTAATGATAGGATCATTTCTTGTGGTTTGAGATGGAGGTGAATATGGTGGTGGTGTATATGTGTTGGAAGGACCAGTGAATGGATTGCTTACAGGAGGAGATATAAGATTAGATACCACATATGCATAAGGAGCACTAGTGGAAATATTTGAGGTAGGAAGGATATTGCTAGTTGGTTGCATCGCTATGGTCACTTGAGGATTGGTATAGGTGGGAATGGAGGCTATGGTTAGGCGGGAAGGAGGCTGATTTACTCCTTGGCTTTGCACATTGTTGGAAGCTTGAGCACCATTAGTGGTGGAAGGAAGATGTTTTCCAAAGATGTGAGCTATGTTACGCACAACTTCCAGTCCTTCATCACTTTCCATCATGCGATGAATACTATGTATGGTAGGTATAATAGTTTTGGAAATGTTTTTAGTACTCACGCTATCTTGTAAATGGGCTAGGTCTTCATGCATTTTCATTATGTTTTCTTGAAGGATACGATCAATGATTGTTTGAACACTTGGCATAATTGTAGTGTAGTAAAATATATACCCTAGCATTTTCACACCTGTTTGGGCTTGCATTGCTTTATTTATCCCTATTTATGTCTTAATTGGTCCTATTTTGCATCCACAAGCCCAATGAATTATATATTTTTCTGGCTAATCCCAACAAACATCAATGGATAAATGATAATTTAATGATTTTGTCTGAGTGTCCCTGATTTTTGGGTCGGGACTAAAATTCCACCTAGGGTGTCTTTGTCCCCCAAAGGTCTTGGGACCCTGATTTTGAAAGCACCTAAATAGGTCCCTTTTTGGAGTCTATGCCCCCAGTTTCATGCGTCGAGACTAAGACGCCACTTGGGGCATCTTAGTCCCCCTTGAGGTATTTTAGGGATTCAATTTAAAATTCTGGTGGGATTTAGCCTCCTTTAATTAATGAATTCATATGTTGGCTTGGTGTTGTGTAATTTTGGGATATTAAGCATGTATAAGTATAAAAACAAGGTTCCTTCTCTCATTTTCTCCTAACAAGAAATCTAAGCATCCAAGAATTCAAGCATTCAAGAGCATTTAATCAAGCATTTAGAGTCATCATCAAGATTCAAGCATCATATCAAAGATATTCTTGCATCATGTTTTTTATTGTGCTAACATTTGTGATGTAGGGTTTATGATTCAAGCAAGTGTTTCAAAGATAAATATCATTCAAGTAAGAGTTAAGAACCATATCCATTGCAACCATTTCAAGCATATTTGTAGCACCTTATTACAAGGGTTTGGTGAGTTGTAGCATTTCATATTGTTCATTCATCATTCCTTCATCCTATTTCTATTTCATTTCAAGATTTAATTACCAACAAGGGGTTTGAGCAAGGAAAACCCCCATTCACTAACAATCAACAAGTTTTTCCTCTCTTGCATGTTTGTGATTGAAAATTTAGGTTGAAGACTTCAAGATCATTTGAAGTGCAAAGTTTCAAAGTTGCATTGCAAAGTTGTCATCTTCACGGAAACTCACCTACAGGCCAAATCTGGAAGTTTCAGAACTTGAGATCATAGAAGAAGGAAGAGAAAACATCAAGCCTCATGACCACATTCAAATATTTCATAAATTCCAGATGATACTAAGTCACCACCTACGGAATATTAGTCCTCCCAAGGGTATTTTTTAGAAATTCTTCTAGATCCAGTTCTAACATCTAAAGATTTTGTATTTCCCCCAAAAAATAGCAGCAGGACTAAGACAATAATAAGGGCATCTTTGTCCTCCATAGCTCATTCTAACAAATTCTTTGCATTTATGGAATCCTTGTCACATTTCAATACTTCCCAAGTACACATATCCTAACTTGTTGCATAATTTCATCATTTTCATACTTCATTTAGCTTACATTACTAGGTTTTGTATGTTGAATGATTATTTGTCTTTTCCAAGCATTTTCTTGGTGGTGAACCCCTTAAAGCTGAAAGAAACCCTTCCTAGTTCTTCCTTGTTGAGAATTGACTCACCTTGTGAGGTTGATATTCAATCCAATTAGGAATCCTAAGACATAATTGAATGAACGAAGGAGAATAAGTGGTCTAACCCCCATACCATTTTCTTTCCAGTTCACTTTGGTGAATCCAACTTTTTTGAGCATTCATTTTCTGATTTGGAGTCCATTAAAATCCTAGATCTAGGTTGCATTCATTCTTGCATTGCATCTTGGATTAGTGAAAGTGCATCTAGGGTTTCTCATACTTGCATTAGTGAAAGTGCATATAGGGTTTCTCACATTTGCATTAGTGAATGTGCATATAGGTTGCATTTTTTCTTTCTTGCATCATCTTATCTCATTGAAAAACTGAAAAGGTGCATTTCCAATCATCCTACTTGCATTTAGAAACATTGTTATTGCATTCAAAATTTTAAAAAAATTACATTCAACTTTGCATTCAATTGCTTGTCATTAGTTACTTTTTCTTTCACTCATTTGCACACTTTTCTATTTCTAAACATCAAGTCCCTTGGTAGGCAACCTGGGAATACTATAAACAACTCAAAATTTGAGTTGTTTTTCTAACAAAAACCATTACTGGGACTAAAACGTCCTTCCTGGAATCTTAGTCCCTCTATGGGTTTCTGGCTTAGAGACCTATCTATGTTGTTTGCTTTCTGTTTTACTTTCTGGAACTTCAAAATCTCACTAGTAGGACCAAGACACCCTTACTGGCATCTTAGTCCCTGTTGACTTTGACTTTCCAATTTTTAGGATTTGAAGCTACTTTTTTGTGCTTCTATTTTCTGCCATTAGTTATCTATTTCAGTGGGTTGACTTTCTATTTCATGCATTTTACTTAAAGTGCTTCATTTCATGCATTGCTTCATTCCAAATTTGCATTCACAACATTTTATCTTTTGAGTTGTTGTATAGTGTAATCAACAAATTACCTTGTTTCAAATCTGAAAATTACATTTAAACATTTCATTTTAGGTTATAAAATTGCACTTTATTTACTTTTCCATAATAGCATGTTTTCTTTTGAGAGATGTGGCTTTGATATGGTTAAAAATGGATTACATAAGTACAACATCCCCTCTTATGAGTTCAATATAGAGTACAACAATCAGGTCATTAAGAAATATGTTAGTCATCCTTCTACTATCTTTCATAGTTATGTGAACATCTTCAAGCAAAAGGAATGAACAATTGAAATAATCCTTAATATTGCATTTCCTATTGGTGAGGACGATATAATACAAGAAGATACAAGCATATACAATCATCAAAACCATAATTTTTCTTCTCGCAATGCCTCTCCTACTAGAGACGAAGGTATCTTGGTGAAAGAAGACACAATTATTGTGGATCATGAGAGTCTTGATTGTCTCTCTCCTCCCCCCCCTTGGAAAGATAGCATAACACAAGAATATGAGATCATTGCTACTACCTTGATTATCCCAAATCTATCTCTCAACACCTCCCCTAATTTCTAGAAGGCTTTAGTAAAAGAGGATACAATTGTGAACGAACATGAAAATCACATTTGTCAGGAGGACATGTGGATTGAAAGTGATAACCTTATCTCACCCCTTCCTAATGTCCCTAACATTTGGAAAGACCTATTTGAACAAAATAATTTAAGTATTCGTACTCATGAAAACCATAGTACTCCTTCTCTTGATGCTTCCCCTATTAGTGATGAAGTTACTTTACATGATATAATAATGGAGAGTGATGAACCTTTTGTTTGCCTCTCCTAAAATATCTCCTACTATGGTAGAAGTTATGACACAAGAGAATGAGACCTTTGAGAAAAAGGGTAAAGTTATGAACAATCATAACGATCAAATAGAGTCTTCTCCTAATATCCCCACTATTGATGAACAAGACAATTCAACCATTGATAACTCCCTTACATGCAATAAAGTCATCTTAGAAGAACCAATCCTTGAATATCAAGAACACTTGATTTTTAGTTCTAAAAACTCTCCTACTATGGAAGATATCATGGTGCAAGAAAATGAGAAAATCGACAACAACAATTCCTTAGATGAAGATGATGAAGTGACATTAGAATCCCCTTCACTAAGACATCATGAAAATTTCTCTGAGGTTATGCACATTAGATACCCCTTGGAGTACTCTCCCAATCTTAAACTTATCATTTATTCACCCTTTCAAAAACCACAAGTTCAAAACAAACCCATCCTTATCCTCGAATCACCTAAGAACAATGTTTCACAACAACCAAGTTACAATATCGTTGCTCATACATAAAACACTAGGAACAATCTGCAACCAAGACAAACACCTTCAACATCCCTCCCATTGCCTAATCCTACCCTACCCAACCCTATCTTACTAGGCCCTCCTCGTAGAAAGGAGCATGATCTTGTTGAACAACTTAAGAATACTCCCTCAAAGATATCCCTCTGGAACTTGATTCAGAATTCACCTATCACACTATGCTTCAAACTACCTTACAATAAGTTCCTTCTAATGCGCAACTAAATGACATATCAACCCTGATTCAAGGAATAAATGTTTACATTATTTTCCACCAAAGTGAGCTCCCTCCTTTGGAGATGAAAAAACAACATGATGCTTTCATGATCATAGCTCAATACAATTGTAGCTTAGGGAAAAACCTAGGTTAGCAGATTAGAGCTTAAAATAAGATAACCCAAAGAAAAACAATGAAGCACAAAGGAGTAAAAAATATGAAAACAAGGAAAGAGTTTACCAAATGTCTTCAACCTCCATGATTGACCTCCATTGCACCTTCTCTTTTTGCTGCAATATTATGTTTTCCCTCAGATTTGTGATGAGCAACCTATGATAATGACAATGTGGGTGATCCCACAAAGCTGGTTTACAATTTATGGGAGATTCTAATTTTTGCTGAAATCACATATTTTTAGAAAATATAATGATTTAATCCTTAAACAGTTCCATTTAAAGCATTCCAATTGAAGAGGATTTGATCAAACTACCTTAGATCAAACCCCCTTGGATAGAACCCTGCTAGTTTTAAACCATACCTATAACAGAGTCTCCTTTACACCTATCAAAATGCTGATAAAAAACCACTTTTGATTTACCTTTTGGGAGATCAAATGAATTCATTTAAAATTTATTTTTTGTATGTAGTCCTTATTATAAGCTTCCCAAAATTATAATTTTAAATAAATTTAATTTAATTATTATATTTATTTTTTATTTCTTGTGAATGTAGGTTTTTCTTGAAAATCAAGCTCTTTATTTTGCACATGTGGAAAAATAACATATTATCAATTTTTTTGAAAAATATGAGTGCACCGATATTGAAGTCGTTGATCCAAAAAAAATTATGTTATACGGTTGCACTATGTTTGAATTGTAATTGGTTTGACTTCAAACTTGATTAAAGAAAAAATATTCAATAAAAAACTATCTAACCAAGTGGAAGCACTAGATATCAAAGTTACAAATCTAAATTCAAAAGAATTATAATTTTATCCTTCATGGAAAAAAAGTTATATGTTATATGGTGAGCGTCACTTTTTAAAAATGTTGTTTTATGAAAAAACTAGTTTTTGAGGGAGATGGAAAAAGAAATGCAATCTGATTCCAAATTTTTGGAAAAATAATATTTAGAATCTATAGACAAAATGTCACGAAAATCTAGTTTGCATCATCTTCAGATTCCTCATGGTTTAGCCGCTATAGGTGCTCGAAAGTGAAGATTTAGTTAAAAAAATTTATTTCAATGTCCAGTTTGGCCAAAAATTGTAAACCACTATTGTGGATCACCCATGTCCTAAGCAAATGTTCAAGGATTCTATCTAAAAAGCAACACAATGCAACTAAGCAACTATGAAGTAAGCCTAAGGTATGAAAATTCCAAGATGTCAAGATGCTAAAAGATGAAGATTGCCTAAGGTGTAAATTGCATAAGATGTCCAAATGAGACCAAAATTGCCATTTTATAGAAAAGTCAATTTTGGATGAATGGCCAAGATTGAAGATTGAAAAATGCCCTAAGATCAATGGTTAAGATTGAATGTGACAACCCACAATTAGGGTTAGGGCCCAACATTAAGGTGAAATTTGAAATGAAGGGTTGAGATTTGATTTTAGAAAAATCAAATCAAGGGACAAGATTGCATGTGACAAAGAGATAAGAATGGCACGGAAAAAGAAAGAGCTGAAAAATCAAATAATATTAGAAATTATTTGATTTATGGAGGAAAGTTTTCATTTTGAATTAAAAATTAATTTAATTCAAAAGGTGGGGACATGTGACGGTAAATAATTAATTTAAATTATTTAATAAGAGAAAGAAAATTAGAAAGTGGGACAATTTTAAATAATTTTATTTAAAATTGGGAGAATGCCAAGGTGAACAATAATTAAATAAATTAGAGAACTTATTTAATTATGAGAAGACATTTAGAAATTAATGAAATATTTAAATAGATAAATAAAATTTATTTATTTAAATAATTAAGAGGAAATAATGGACAAAAGATAATTAAATAAATTTAGGAATTTATTTAATCATAGAGAAACGTTAGAGAATTAGCGACATATTTAAATAAATAAATATTTAAATAGTCAAGAGGAATAAAAGACATGAATTAATTAAATAATTACAAATTATTTAATTAATAGTTGAAATTGGACCATAGGACACAATTAAATATTTTAATTATGCTAGGAAGAAATATGGAGAAAATAGAACTTACAGGTCTAGGTCATTTTTATGTGTCTACATTTTACCCCTCTTTGTCACAATGTAGCCTATTGCATTGTGACAAAGAAAATTTAGTCAAAAACATGCCCTAGTGAAGGTATGGTGTAGCTATGCCACCTTAGGAAAAATTTCAAATTTTGGCCCAATGATAGAAAATTTTGGAAAGTGTTCGGATACGTTAATTTGATGTCCAGAAAATCAGTGGTGCAAGCAGTTTTGGGTTTCAACATGTTTAAAGCAGACAATGGGCTAGTCAACGTTGGTCAAAAGAGCCTCCAATAATAAAATTTTCAAGAAAATCCCACTTTTACCCGATAATAGGTTCAAAATGGGTACAAGGTCAGTTCATTTTCACTTTTACCTTTGGAAATTTGAGAGCTTAGAGAGAGGAGACTTCGCGCGACGATGGTGATTCCAGTGACTGAGCACTACAGGTATATTGTTTGGACTTTTAGATGGCCAGAGGGCGCAAAGGCACCGGTAAGTACTCCTTACCCACTTCATCATTTCATCATTTTAAATGTGTTTTTAGGGCTTAATGTTAAGTCAATGAATACGGTGTGACGCATACACATTCACATAAGCCACATTCACATTCGCATTCGACACATTGGATGCATCGTGACACAAACAGAAGGGGTCAATTAAAGAGTGACACATTTGCGTACTAGTGAGACACAATTTCCATCGTACAATGCAAATGATAAGTCTAGCGACGCAATTGCTCTGTTGTGATGCAAACGCTAGGCCATTCGATGCACTTGCTATGACAACGACGCATATGATAGATGTAGTGATGCATGTGTTATAAGATGATGCATGCATGAGCTTGTGTGATGCAAACGCTCAGTTGTGACTCAAGTGAAGGGCCAAGCGATGCAATTGACTTAGCGCGATGCAAATGTCGTTGACACGATGCATTTGACTTTGACCCAAGTTGAGTTAGTTTTAGAATCAATTTTTGCTTATTCTTAATTGGATAGATGGTAATAATGATTTTCAAGGATGTTCTAACTCTCATTTCTGCCTGTGCAGAAATGATTACCACTGATTTACATGTGTGAATTCAGACCATTGACATATGCCTTTATAGATCAGTTACGAGATAGAGAGCATAGACGACTGATGCAACTAAGACTATACTATGTGACCTATATGCCCATTGTCTAGGGAAATAGGGGGCTTTTGATAGCATTGGTCGAGAGATGGAATTCAGAGACATGTTCCTTCCACCTTCCGACAAGAGAGGCCATCATGATGTGGGAGGATGTGTACCAGATTCTGCACCTTCTGATTCGAGGAGAGCCTATTGTTTATGATCCACACTGGGGCCATTAGGCTATTACAGAGTATTATGAGGTCAATGATGGTGTAGGACTGGGCATCGAGGGCTACGAGATTTGGTGGGAGTTCATGGCGGAGAACTATCCTCGATGGGACGCAATGTTATGCACATTAATTTTTGATGTCTTGATTCTAGACCACCGTAGACATGGGTTCCCTATTGGATGGGGAGATGTGCTCGTGAGGATGAGGAAGGACATGACTATATTTGCATGGGGGCCTTGTCTACTTGGCATTCTTTATTGTCAGTTGCATAAGGTGGCGTATAGAGGTGCACATAGTATCAGTTGTGGGATGACATTGCTTATGATATGGGCTTGGGTGCATATCCCTATTTTTCATCTGCCTATTCAGAGACCATAGTTGGCTGAGGGGATTCCCTATGTCTATCTATATACAGGTGCCCTTCAGCAGACTATAGGTAGGGAGATAGGAAATAGTGAAATAGGATTGATACTTTGATAGCATTTATTTGGAGGCCATACAAAGATTGTGTATAGTAGGCTGATGAGGGTGATCATTTTCCATTCTATAGGTAGTTTAGGTATCTTATTGGTCACATTGTACAGTCACAACTTATTATTGAGATGTACCTACCCCACCGGGTGTTGAGACAGTTCGGCGAGAGACATGATGTGCCAGTGGGGAAAATAGAGTATGCAAGATCCTCACGAGAGACCATATGGGGACCATCCATATCAGTGCCTCTAGTAGAGTAGTAGATTGATGGGCTAGTAGCACAATAGTGGGCATGGAGCAGGGGTCCAACAGATTCTGGGATGACAGTAGAGTTTGACACATGGTGGTAGGCACATAGACCATAGCCATTGATAGACCTAGATGGGACAACACCAGTGGATCATCGTTTAGTTATACCATGGGTGCATTGAGGAGGCAGAGATGGTGGCAGAGGGAGAGGGAGGGATGGAGGCAAAAGAGATGGTGGAGGTGGTGACAGAGGAGATTGTGAGGGTGGAGGGAGGAGGAGGAGAGGAGGAGATGGTGGGAGGTTGGGTAGGAGAGTGCGTCAGCGTGTGGAGAGAGTTCCCTTAGATGTTATCCCTGAGGTAGCAGAGGAGGAGTGGGATGAGGGAGTGAGATAGGAGGAGGAGTCAGAGGCCGAGGGTAGGTAGGAGGTAGAGGTGGAGGCCAAGGTGCATGTAGTAGAGGAGGCCTTGGATGTTGGCGGAGGGGAGGAGGCTGTGGGGGTGATGATTATGAGAAGCTGGACATTGGTAGTGAGGATGCTATGGATTAGGCGAAGAGATAGCTTAAAGAGCCAATGGTGGAGGGAGAGGACAATATACCTAGAGGACCACCTTTTCCTCATGATGCTATAATTCGACAGATATTGGTAGATATGTAGAGGAGACAAGATGAGGCCACAACTCAGATTAGATCCCTATAGGCAGAGTTAGAGGTTACATGAGTAGAGTGGGATCAGGCTGAGATCTGATGGTAGGAGATGAAGAGCAGGTGTGTGGGATTCACATAGTTATGTTCAGGGCTAGTTGGGGATGTTGCCATAGAGTTAGCCAGGGTCAGTGCTAACAGGAGCTAGTATCAGATGCTATATGAGAGAGCAGTGCTAGCCAATTAGAGGGAGCCTAGTTTGTCTAGATCTTAGAGTAGGACAAGGACTGGGTCAGGTAGTAGCAATTGCACACACAACAACTGCAGTTAGAGCAGTGTGGGTGGTTCTACCTCCTCATGGCATTCATCAGGTCACCGGTCCCCTCACAGCCACAGGCATTCCTCGGGCCATAGGTCTAGTCATATCCATGGTTCATCTACCTTAGGTCACAAGTCAGAGCACATCCAGCCTCTGGTTATAGATCCATTAGCTTCTCAGACTCTACCTACCATGTCCATGATGCCATTAGTATCAGTTCTCGTCACCGAGCACTAGTCACCTCGATCTTCTCCTCGAGGGGATGAGGAAAGTACCACCTAGGACATTGACATTGTTATATTGTTATTATGTTTCAAACATTATGTGATGTCATTTATATTTTGACCATTGAGCCTACGAACTCTATTTTTGGGATATCTCACGACTCTATCCTATGACATGAATTTTGAGATTATATATGATGTAGTTTTCATGCGGCCTATATGTTTTATGTTATGTGATGATGCATTATGATTTGATTATGTTTATGATATATGCACTTATGATGATGATTATGACGATGCATTTTATATATCATGTGATGTATGCAATTATGATGGTTATTTTATGATGATATGTCATGATGATATTATGTTATACAATGGTTATATGACAATGATGATGATGTTGTTCTATATGGATGCATAATGTTTTAACTATGATGGATGCCATGTTTATGATTATAGATGCATTGATGTATGATTATATGTATATGGATAATGTGGCATATGATGCCTTATGTTATGATGTATATGCATTACTAATATCGATGGTGTATGGAAATGTTAAATGCACTTATGTGTTCTATGAATGCAAATGAATGCAAGTATTATATGTTAATGATGTAACTGGAAAAATGTGAATGGATGTTTAATTAATGTATGCCTTAATGAATGTTTAATGCATGATGCAACTGAATGAATGGATGTATGCAAATGTGTGATGAACGAATGCAATGCCTATATTATCATGTATGCAATTATTATTTTGTATGTCATAGGATATCATTAGGAGAAGAAAGAGGAGAAATGACAAGATAGAAAGAGATGGATGTTAGTGTAGAGACAAAATCCTTCAACATATTACCAAAGAACTAATAATTGTTGCTCTTAATCAACATTGGACGGATTATTGTAATGGCCAACAAACACCATGATATGACATAGATCAATGGTGTGCAAGGTCATACCATCACATGATACAAGTAGTCATAGACAAGGATGGTCATGACTCATACTCAAAGCATTACTGCCCTAGTCATTTTGTCATAACCAACCAAAAACAAGAAAGACAAGAAAGACAAGCCATGAAATGTCATTGCTCCTCTAAATCCCATTGCCAGGACATCCTCAAGGAACTAGCAACATGACTATTTCAAAAATACAAGAAAATCCAATCATCATGATACATCGCTGCTCGTCTAGATCATGTTTTCAGGACATCCTCAAGGAACTAGTAACATGATGAAAAATCAAAGGACGAAATGACAAGATAGTCTTTGCCAAGTGTTTTCCAAATGTGTCTAAATGTCAAGTGTTTCAATGTCAAGATGCCAGGTATTTGATGTCGAGATGTCAGGTTTTGATGATGTCTAAATGATGAATGTCAGGTAATACCAAATTCAGAAAGGACACATCCTAAATGATGTCAATGTCGAGAGGATCGATCCTCAAATGCCAAGAAAATTCCTCAAAACTCCAAATGACGGTGACGATGCCTAGGAAGGACACATCCTAAGGCATACATAAATGAAAGGGGTTGTTCTTCGGAAGGACATATCCGAAGAATAATCAAGAGTTGAAATTTTGACTAGTTTTGACTAAGTTTGACAAAAGTTGACTGAGTTTGACTTGTTTGGACTTAGTTTGACCAAAGTTGACTAGATGACGGAATTGACATATTTGAATGATTGCCAAAGTTTTTTTTAGGAGTTTTTCTATTTGTCTTAGGAGTTTTCTTTGGAATAATTTTTTTGATTGAAAGACATTTAACATGTGTGCCAGTGCAGTGTTATGAACCATAATGGACTGACCTAGTGCGGCCTCGGGGGCTCATCGATTGATGGCCTTGCCTATGTCATACACTTAGAGACCTCGTAGTTCGACATGACCAATGAATTTGTCTTGATGACCAAAGATTGAGTCATGATTTTATTTTGACAATCCTAAAAGGACTTAACTAATGTCTCGAGGGCCCAAAGATGAGCCTTGCCTATGTAGCAAATGCGCAGAGATAGCATAGTTCGACAATGACATGGACTGAATGACTTGATTGACTTGACAAGTTACAACCATACTTTTGGGATTTTTTAAGGTTATTTGGATGTTTTTTTTGTTTTGCCATTTTTTAATTTTTTTTTTCTTCAGGACATTTTATGATTTTTTTTGTCTTTTTTAAGACATTTTATGATTTTTAGGTCTTTTTTTAGGATATTTATGATTTTTCTTTTTGTCTTCTTTTAGGACATTTTCAATTGATAGGACCATATGTGATACCCACTACAGTTAGGTGATAAAGGATTGCCCCCGGTCAGGTCCAAGACTAGCCAAGTTCGAAGGATGTGAAAAGGACATGCGTGGGATGATAGAAAAATGGTATTCCAAGACTTGATGTCAACCATTGTCAGCCATGGAAAGAAATGGCGAGGTTTTGTGACAAGATATCGTGATGGTTATCAGAAAAGTGGGTGTTTATTATGGGTTAAGGCAAATAGAGTGACAATAGATGGTGAAGTAAAGACTGACTACACATGGCACCTGTTTGCCAGGTTTTCACCATGGTACTTATCCAAAGTGTCTATTTACCAAGTTTTCACTATTGGATGAATTATTTCTCTTTACTATTTTTGTCATTTTTCATTTTTTCATTTTTTTGGTGTCACCAAGATGCCTGTTTGCCAGGTTTTCATCAAGGTGACGTTTATATATATATATACATATACATATATTGTATTTTTGATGATTTTTAGCGTAGCTCTTTGATGCTGTGTAGGAATTTCAGAGATGTAGACTGTTGATAGGCTATGTCAATTGTTCACTGTCTGGAGTAGCTAGTTGGTATGCCCCAGAATCGAAGGAGGCCATGATGATGTAAGGACCTAGCCAATTGGGCTCAAACTTGTCAAATTTCTCTTTTTCAGATTGATTCTTAGGACTTTGCATTAGGACGAAGTTTCCAATGTCAAACTTTCTAACCATGAATCTCTTGTTATAACTACGGCAAAGGTAGTTCTGATATGCCTAGAAATGATTTAAGAATTTTTTTCTACATTCCTCTAACATTTCTAGTTCATGTAGTCATGATTGTCTATACTCTTCATCATCGATCAAACCCTTCAGGGAGATTCGTAAAAATGGAATTTCAACCTCAATAGGAAATATGGCTTTAGCTCCAAAGACCAAGGAAAATGGAGTGGCTCCTGTAGGTGTGTGAATGTTGGTGCAATAAGCCCATAGAGCAGGGTTAAGTTGTATGTGCCAGTCATGACCAACATCATTGATTGTCTTCTTAAGAATTTTGATAATTGTTTTATTAGATGTCTCAGCTTGACTATTTCCTTGCGGTTAGTATGGTGTGGAGAAATGGTGTTGGATATGGAAGCGTTCACAAAGCTCACAAACGTCTTGTTTTTTGAAGGGACAACCATTGTCTGTGATGTTGGAATATGAAACACCATACTAGTAGATGATGTAGTTGAGGATGAATTTAGAAATTTTCTTGTCGGTTATGTATGTAAGGGGGATGACTTCGATCCACTTAGTGAAGTACTCAATGGCAGTGATAATGAATTTGTGGCCATTGGAAGAGGTAGGATGGATTTTTCCCACAAGGTCAAGTCCCCATTGCACAAAGGGCCAAGGAGAAGTGATAGGCCAAAGTTCTTATGCTGGTGCATGAATCAAATCACTATGTATTTGACATTGGCGGCATGTTCTGACAAACTCAAGTGCATCTTTCTCCATTTTCAGCCAATAATACCCAAGTCTTGTGATCTTCTTAGCAAAGGTAGGGCCACTTGAATGAGATCTGCACATACCCTCATGTACTTCATGTAAGGTTGTTCATGCTTCATTAGTTTTGAGACATTGAAGAAGGGTATTGTCACGGCTACAATGGTATAAGGTGTCACTAATGATGGTGTATCAGGTAGCTTTGTGGATAAAGGAATTTTGTTGGTTATTAGATAGGTTTAGGGGAAGGGTTTGGGATTGGAGATAGTCATAAATGTCTTGATACCATGGTGAGTGGGGACCAAAAAGCTCACAAACCATTTTTGACTCTAGAATGTCATATTCAAGAACCAAGAGTTGTTCCACCAAGAACTCAAATTGTGGCATATTGCTTGGAATGTCTAGAAGAGATCCAATTGTAGTCATTGCATCTATTTCCTTCTTTTATTCCCTAGGAACTTGTTCAAAAGAAAGCATGTGGAATTATTTATGAAAACTATCAACCATGCATTTATAAAGCATTAACTTTTCATCCCTGGTGTCATATTCATCGTTGACTTGGTTGATGACCAATTGAGAATCTCCAAAGACATGAAATGTTTTGATTTTCCATTTTATGGCCATTTGGAGTCTTGTGACAAGTTCCTCATATTCTACAACATTGTTTGTACATGGAAAAGGAATGTGAAATGACTTTGAAATGGAGTCTCCTTGTGGTGTGATAAATAGTATACCTGCTCCTGAGCCATGACTAGTATGAGACCCTTCAAAATAAAGTTTCCAAGGTGATTTAGGTTCTGTATGAAATATGGACTCATCAAGAAAATCTGCTACCAATGGATGATCGCCTTGTACAGGTACATTTGTGAGTTGATCTTCTATTACTTGTCCTTTTATGGCCTTTCGCTCCACATACTATATGTCATACTCACTCAATATCATCACCCAATTTTCCAAGCGACCTGTGAATGCTACACGAATTAGGAGATACATCAAGGGATCAATCTTTGCTACAAGTTGTGTCTTATAATTCAACATGTAATGTCTTAACTTCTAGGTGGCAAAGACAACTGCTAGACAAGCATGTTTGATAGATGTGTAATTCAGCTCATATCCGACCAATGTGCGACTGATGTAGTATATTGCTCTTTCCTTCTCTTCATGATCATTTTGTGTGAGAAATGCCCCCAGTGTTGAAGTTGTTGCAGAAATATATAGAATCAAAGGTTTTCCTTCAATAGGTGGCATTAAGAAAGGTGGCAACAATAGATAGTCCTTTATTTGTTGGAAGGCCTCTTGACATTTATCCGTCCACACAAAGGGGATATCTTTGTGTAGGAGATATTGGAATGGCTGGCACTTGTCTGCTAATTGTGCTATAAAGCAACATATAGACTATAATCTACCTTGCAATGTCCTTATCTCGCTTATTCCTTTTGGTGGAGGCATGCCCAATATTATTTTTACTTTAGCAAGATCAACTTCAATGCCTTTGCGAGAAACTATATATCCCAAAAGGTTTCCTGATGTCACACCAAAGACACATTTCTTAGGATTTAAACAAACCTTGTACTCTTCCACTCTTTTGAAATTTTTTTCAAGCACATTGAGATGATCTTTGCGTGTTAAAGACTTTTCCAAAAGTTCATCCACATAATCTTCCATTAGCTTGTGCATCATGTCATGGAATATTGTTGTCATGACTCTCTAATATGTGGCACTTGCATTCTTGAGACCAAAAGGCATGACATTCTAATAGTATGTAACCCAAGGACATGTAAATGCTATTTTATGCTGATCTTTAGGGGTGATCCGAATTTGATTATAACCTAAGAAACCATCCATGAGGGACAACATCTCATATCCTGCTATAAGGTCAACTATGATGTCTATGTTGGGTAATGGAAAGTCATCCTTTGGACACACTTTATTCAAGTCATGAAAGTTTGTATAGATGTGTCTTTGACCATTTAGCTTAGTGACGGGTACAAGATTTGAAATCCATTCAGCGTAGACTATTGACCATATGAATCCCACATCTAGCAATTTCTTGAGCTCTGCTTTGACTAACAAGGCGATTTGAGGATGCATTTTTTGTAGCTTCAGTTTTACTAGTTTGGCATCTAGAATTAAGGGAAAATGGTGCAAGAATAATTCTAGATCCAACCCAGGCATATCGGTGTAGGACCATGCAAAGTTAATCTTACGTTCTAAGAAGAATTTTTGAAATTAAGGTTTCTCTTCCTCTGTCAAAGATGTTGCAAAGAGGACAATTTTAGGATCTTTTGTTGTGGCTATATTGACTTACATGGTGTCCTTAATGAGCATTTCTAATTTTTATTGTGTCATGGGGAGAAAGTCCATTCTTCCATCCTTGGGTGGCTCAAAGAGGTTTTCACCCTTAGATACGTCCTTTATTTTTACTTTTGTATCGTCAGAAGGTGCCTTTTGGTTTTCACCTAAAGACGTGTCTTTTTTTGTTTTATTTTTATTTTTATTTTTGTGACTAGAGGATTGTACATTCTTCCCAAAGTATGCCGCACAATCTAGGTCTATGGAAAATCTAGCCTTGTGGTCCCCAATTGGTATGCCCTCGTAGAGTCCCATGAATTCTGCAATGGTTTCATCATTCTGAAATATGTCCATGATTGGTGGGACTTGTTGGTCCCAATCAATTAACTACGGGTAGATAAGAGAGATACCATCATTAGTATTGGAAAATGGTGGGGAGGATGCAGAAAGAATACAGATAGATTCAAAAAGGGTGAAGATGAAATTGTCATCATGCAACTCCCATTTGGATTCTATCCAGTATTCTCCTTCACTTGATTCATAAAAGTCAGACTTATTGGCAAAATAGGTAAAAAATGGATTGGAATCATGGTCAGTAGTGTCATGTGGCACTTCAGATGAGTCTGAATGATGGTCACTAGGATTGGATGGCTATATAGGTGTATCAGGATGACAATCATATGACAGTGCAGGTTTATCATTGTCATGAGGCCAAGAGAGTCCTTCCCCTTCTCTCTTCAATGGGTCTTTGGGAGTTTCTTTAGGAAGGTCAACCTTGAAAATTTGTCTAAATCGTTCATCAAAGGAAAGTTCACCAAGTTCTAGAAACATTTCATCAACGCAAGAGTCGCTCAAGGATCTTTGGGAACCAAATTCCCATTCATGTGAGTCAGTTTCGATAAGGGAGTCTTCAATAGTCACGACACTTTCAGAAGTATTCAGGCTCTCACCTGAAAGTACATTGGTACGTTGATCCTCAGTTTTGGGTAACCCAAACCCTAACCCAAGAAGTTTTGGTCTTCGAGAAGGAATTTTAGGTTCTCTCATTCTAGTTTTATTTTTACCAAGGCCAATAGTTTCATCATAGCCTTGTGCCTTCACCATGTCATAACCTTTGCCATATATTTGAATTGGTAATGGGGATAGGTCTTTTGGGTCCTTATAAATCCAAGTTGATATGTTCTCGATGTTTTCTTTGCTCATTTCTCCCCATTTTATAAAATTTGTGTTGGAGGAACTTTGAAAATATCTTTAGGCTCCATTCTGAAACAAGGTCGACCATAAGCCTTGGGAGATTTGGGTATTTTAGTGATGCAGTAGGTCGTGTTCAATTTATATTCTCCATAACCTTTGTCCTGAATCTTGATATTACGATCAGTCTTTGGGATGGAGGGAGATGGTGTGTCAGAAGATGGAGTGGATGTGGATGATTTGGCAAGTGTGGATGGATCGATGTATTTGGAAGAAGAGGAGGTCGAAGCTTCTTAGTTAATTGGCACTTGTTGTTCTAAAATACCCCTTAGGTTGGTACAATACTGGAAAGGATCAGGGTCTCCATGTATGGTGACTTCAGTGCTATCAAAAGGAAACTTCAAGCATTGGTGGTAAGTGGATGGAACAAATTTTAAGGTGTGGATCCAAGGTCGACCAAGCAAGATGTTATATGGTAGTTCAAGATCTAGGACTTGACATGTTGTATCCACAATGACTAGCCCAACTCAGATAGGAAGTGTGCTAATGCCATGAGAGGAGTGTTCCTCATCATCGTACGCCTTTATAACAATGCTCTTTGTAATGTCTACACAAGCATAAGAGAAGCCTAGAGCTTTAACTAATTTTAGGGAGCATATTTTCAATCCTGCTCTGCCATCTACTAAAACGCATTTGACCTTATGTTTATGGATAAAGACTTTGATATCCAACGTGTCATTGTGAGAGGGTTTTTAGTGACGAATAGTCTTGGTATGAAAATGTTATGTGATGGGGAGTGGTTAGGTATCCCACCATGGCTTCAATTTGGGTGACATCAATATCATGAGGGACAAATGACTCCTATAAAGTTTTTTCAAGTATGGCCTTGTGCTTGAGAGAGATGTGTAGAAGCTCAAGTATAGAGATTTGAGAAGGCATTTTTCCTAATTGGTCAATGATATTGAATTGTCCCTTAGGTTGTGACTGTTTGGTGGATGGACTTGGTTGTGACTATTCGACAGATGGACCAGATATCGTGATCTTCGGCTGTCTAAGGGGAGGAGGACCGTCTATAGTGACTTTGCCACCATGGGTAGTGACATTACACTTAGGTATTTTCTGGATGGTAATTGTATTAATATATTCATCAGTAGCTTGGAGATCATTAATAATGGGTCCATCAGAATAGTTGAAGGCAATGTGGGTGTAGTTGGCACGGTTATTATTGGTCTTTGGACCTGACATTGAGGGGTTATTTTAACCATGGTCTTGTAATGGGTTTTTATGAATTATATGTTCTGCATTTGATGTAAATTGTTGTCCACCTAGTTCAATGGTTCGATTTTCAATGAGCTCTTGTACAAGATTTCTTAAATCTTGACAAGAGGAAGTTTTATGCCCTTTAGCGTAGTGATAATCACATAATGCATTGTCGTCCCACCAAGATGGCTTGAATTTTCCTGGGTCATATGGCTTAGGGTCCTGTAATATGATGACATCATTTTGGAGAAGCTTCTTAAGGACGTCTTTGATTGGTTTTCCCAAGGCAGTGTATGTATGTCTCTTTGGAAATTGCCTAGTTTGATGTGGCTACCCTTG
Organism: Sequoia sempervirens; assembly: GCA_007258455.2. Taxonomy (NCBI): domain Eukaryota; kingdom Viridiplantae; phylum Streptophyta; class Pinopsida; order Cupressales; family Cupressaceae; genus Sequoia; species Sequoia sempervirens. Next base: position 39,714,031 of record VDFB02109042.1, read on the forward strand.
GTTTTGATCATTTTGATTGTTTTGATTATTTTGGATAACATTTGAAACAGGTTTTGTGATGAATGGTGCATTTTGTGATTGAGCTCCTTTGAGAGTGAGTATAGGACCCATTGTGTTTACCGCCTTAGCATCAACAATTCCATCATTGGTGATGTGTTTATTCTTGACCTAGTATTTATTTTTGTTAGGAGGTGGGTTTGTGTTCACATTCTTAGTGCCATATTTGTGTTCTCCTTTAGAAATAAGGGAATTTTCGAGTTGGAATCCCTTTTCGACCAGGTATGTAAAGGTGGTGCAACAATGAACTTGCAAGCCGTATTTCAATGGGCCTAGGAGGTTTTGGACAAGCATGTCGACTTTTTCTTTCTTGGGTATCTCAACATGGAAATGACTTGATAAAATTCTCCATCTTTGGAAGAATGGAATAAAGGTCTCACTAGTCTCCTCTTGAGTAAGTGTGCATAAATGGGTAATGGAGATGTCGGTGTCAATGTTATAGGAGTAAGTTCACACAAATCTATCTGCAAGTTCCTCCCATGATTTTATTCCCTTAGACAAGGTGGCAAACCATTCAAGTGCGGGACCTACGAGACTCCTAGGGAAGAGTCTCATCAAATAAGTAATAGGAAATGTCCACACAATTGGTTGTAAATTCTCAAATGTGTTCAAGGGGTTTTTTCTTGCCTTTGTACTTAGTGAAGTTTGGCACCACACATCCAGGAGGGAACTGTGGCATGTGCAGACTCGTGTCAAAAGGATATGGGCATAGGTCATATGAGGTGTGAGTCTTTTTTTGTTGCATTTTCATGTTATCCATCTATTTTTGTAAGGTCACAATTTGAGTTGTGAGTGCATCAATTATGGGGTTGTTCGTAGCATCACACATGCTAGTGATAGGTATTCCATGAATCCCCATCTATTGTGAAGATTTGTTTTGATTTGATGTGTATTGTTGTTGTGAAATGTATGACATGTTTTGGTTTGAAGGTTGTTGGTATTGCATGTTTTGATTAGGGATGTGTTGATGGGTATGGATGTGTGACACATATGTGGGAATGTTCCCTCTAGTAGTATTAGTCGATATTTGTAGAATGTGTTGACCTTAGGTGTTTTGGCGTCCAAATGAACTCATGTGTTGTGTAATCTGATTACCTTGTCCAAATTGGTATATGTGTCCATAGGGAATATTGGTGTTTTGTCTTTGGGGGATATGGGTATTGGTATTGAGTTGTGATGAAGTGTTGACATTAGGTTGGGGTCCTGGAACAGAAATCCGTTGTTCATTTCTCCCAAAGGGGTTGAATGAATTTTTTCCCATGGAATTATTTGAAGACCCAATTAAAGGATTTGAAGATTTTGTTCCCATGGCACTAGATGAAGCTCCAAATAAGAGGTTTGAAGAACTTGTACCCATTGTTGAGGACCTAAAGGTAGCTCCAATTGATTGTGAGGATGTTGTTGACATTTGAGGAATTGATTGTGACATGGTTGATGCTCCTCCAATGGATGTTGCATTGATTGTTTTGGAATTATTTTGATTGGAGGTTCTATTAGAGGTAGCATTGATGGTGTTTGTGGCACTTTGTGTGGTGGCACCAATGGTATTGTTTGCATTGTTTTGGGGTTGACTAGTGTTGGAGGTATTGTTTGTGTTATTGTTTGCATCATGATTAGGAGAAGCTGCTCTTAAAGTGTTAATGTCAAACCCACGTGGTAATTTGGCCCCTTGGTGTAAAAGCATGGCTAAATATCTATCTGAATCTTTTAAGACCAATTCTTCCACAAAGGAGGCCATGTTAGGATTTTGTGTAGTACTTTCAACATCTTCCACAAACACTTGTCTGTTTTCATCTCTATGTAAAAAATGTTCAAAGGGGTTGTGTGAGGAAGATGCCATGTTCATGTCACTGAAAGGATTGATGAAAGGTGCCCCCAAGTTTGTGTTTTGATTCATGTCATTGAAGAAGCTATAGGTGTTGTTGTCTTATCCGAAAAGGTCCATTTGTCTTCTTTTTCTCTAGAGCCTAGTCTCAACCATATAAGGATTTTGCTCAAATGAGGAAGATGAAAATGACAACTAAGTCTATGAATGGGAATGATATGACACTATATTTTTGGATTTTTTGGAAAAAGGGATGCAAATGCAACTATATTTTTGGGGTTTTTTTGGAATAAGAGATGTAGTATGACAATGTTGTCTAAAGAAAATGACAATGAAGACTAAGATGAAAGGTATGGAAAATTATATTTTTTGGCTTTTAGGAATAAGATACAAAATGAGGACTAAAATGAATAAAGTATGTTCTAAGGTATGCAAATGCAAAGGTCAAAGTGATTTTGATGGAATTCAGAAAAGGTTTACTCAACCACTCAAAGCTTGGTCTATGTCTCAATTTGGATTATCAAAGGACTTGTTGGTGTGACTAAATGACAAGATGAAAAGGTGAGGTTTCCTAACTAGATTCTTGAGTTGGAAAGGTCTCACGAAAGTACAATGACTAAAGGAAATAATTTTCACTGAGTCCAATGATAACCTACTCTTGAAGGCAAGGATTTTGCAAAGTATGGTGAACTTTCCTATTCCAAAGTTTGTAATAAGATGAGGACCTAAAGACTAGTTTATTGCTGAAAATGATGATGATGGACTCTAAGGATGCAACTAAAAATTTGCAAGGATGGACCTATGGGAGAATGCAAGCTAAAATATGTAAAGAATGAAGGACTTGAGCAATTCCTTGTTTGGTTTTTAATAGAGACCACTAGAAAAAGATGTTTGACAATAGATTGAAAATGTTTGGACTTGGGTTTTGGACTGTGATAGTGTTTTTGGAAATGTCAAAAAAGTGTGTCATTTTAGGTCACAGATGTGTTGCAGGATGTCAAATGTGTCTCAGGTTCAGTGAATGTGTCATTTTAGGTTACAGATGCGGTTCAGGAAAGCAATTGCATCATTCAGAAAATCAAATGTGGCTTAGATCAGTCATATACATTGTGGTAGGCACCAAATGCATTTTAGTAGAGCAATTGTAGCAAAAAAAATCTCAAATGTGGTTCAGTATAGCGAATGCATTGCAGTTTGAATGAAGGTCTAATTTGTTTGCAGTTTTGGAAAAAATTTAGAATTGTTTGAGTTTGAATGATTATTTTCAGATTTGTGCAAGGTGTTTATTTGTTCAATGTCTCAGAAAATACTTGGAAAAAAAAAAATTTTGTCTTTGAATGGTGAAAACATGCACAATGAAGACAAACAAAATCCTAGGTTAGGCAAGGACAATATTCACTAGATTCCACGTAGGTTTCCCCAACCGCACTTATTCTTAGCAAGTGATCTAGAAGCTTGGCCACACAGGCTCCCCCATACATTGCACTCACTTCTTGGTTCAACCAAGCTTCAAGACCACATAAATCTCCCATGGTAGGCTTTTGACCTCTACTAAGAACTATGATAATGTGGATGCATTGGCAATGATCATTGCTGCGCTAGCGAATAGATGGGTTTTTGGAAACTACACAAAGGTTTTTAGTTCGAGATTCCCATTCGAGTGGCCACACATGGGGCAAGATTAGCTCTGATAAGGAGGAATTCCAGCTTGAAGAGGTTACACTCAATAGAGTTTTTGGGAGTTCACTTGTCCATGTGACACATCCACACTCGTAATCCTATGTTTTCCATTAGGATTCACATTTGTATACCGGTCGGGAGTAGCTCAACTAAAGAGCTCTATTGCCGGTTTGAGTCGCCTTGGGGTGAGTAATTTTTTCCACCAAGGAAGGCCCAATTCCTAGAGTCAATAACAGTTTCTCTTGCACACAGGATCACACAAGTGTCCAAGGGGAGATGATACTTCTATTATTGAATCGAGGTTACACAAATTGGAGACACTTGTTCGTTTTAATTATCAAAATTGTAATGTGAGGAAGAAATTGTTATTTTTAAACTTTTAACTTGATGTGAGAAAAAAAAAGTTCATTTTAAACCCATGACATGAAGATGCATGTTTATTTTAACCATATGAGTTTCAATGCAAGATTGTGTTCATTTTAAGCCCATGAGTGTGCATGCATGTTCATTTTAACCAATGAATGTGAATGCAAAATTGTTGTTGTTTGTTTGTCTTAAGGAATTGGAAAAGTGATAAAATGATCAACAAAAAACAAGGTTAGACTCCTCACCACATGCTGCAAATAAAATATTAGTAACCCAAAAAACCTCTAAGCTACTAACAGAAAATGAAATCTAAAAAAAACCCGAAAGTGAATTTTTACTAGGAAAATGCGTCATTCTAGAAGTTAAATGTGTCGTAGGCAGAAAGTTGGAAATTGCCAGGAAGATGCATTGTTCTGCACATAAAATGCATCTTGGAGCTGAAGGATGAAATCTACAAAAAAATACGTCAACCTGCAAGTCAAATGCATTGCGGCAGAGAAAATGCATTGTTTTGCAAGGTGTATAAGTCACAACAGAGCGTATACATCATTTGGAAAGGTGAATGCATCATGGTTCTTCGAATGTAGCTCATAAAATAGCAAATGCGTCACACCATACCTGTACCTACAAAAACACAAAAATGTCGTACAAAAATTTGCAAAAAGCATGATTTTAGCATCGGGTTCACTAATGTAGCTTAGGGAAAAACCTAGGTTAGCATATTATAGCTTAAAATAAGATAACCCAAAGCAAAAAAATGAATCACAAAGGAGTAACAAATATGAAAACAAGGAAAGAGTTTACCAAATGTCTTCAACCTCCATGATTAACCTCCATTGCACCTTCTCTATTTGCTGCAATATTATGTTTTCCCTCAGATTTGTGATGAGCAACCTATGATAATGACAATGTCCTAAGAAAATGTTGCAAGATTCTATCTAAAAAGCAACACAATCCAACTAAGCAACTATGAAGTAAGCCTAAAGTATGAAAATGCCAAGATGTCAAGTTGCCAAAAGATGAAGATTGCCTAAGGTGTAAATTGCATAAGATGTCCAAATGAGACCAAAATTGCCATTTTATAGAAAAGTTAATTTTGGATGAATGGCCAAGATTGAAGATTGAAAAATGCCCTAAGATTAATGGTTAAGATTGAATGTGACAACCCACAATTAGGGTTAGGGAAACATTATGGTGAAATTTGAAATGAAGGGTTGAGATTTGATTTTAGGAAAATCAAATCAAGGGAAAAGATTGCATATGATAAAGAGATAAGAATGGCATGGAAAAAGAAAGAGCTGGAAAATAAAATAATATTAGAAATTATTTGATTTATGGAGGAAAGTTGTCATTTTGAATTAAAAATTAATTTAATTCAAAAGGTGGGGCCATGTGATAATAAATAACTAATTTAAATTATGTGATGCCCATAATTTTATGCTAGGACACCTAATTTTTTTTAATTTTTTTTAATAAAAGGATAATAGCACAATGACTTCTTATAAAACTAAGTGCATGTTCTAAGCATCATTAAAAAATCTCATTGCATGAAGAACATGGTTGGAGCTATATTCAAGTTATTGCCATATTTACACTTCCATTCTTTAGCTATCAATCACAACTTTAATAATGTTAATGAAGATATTATTATTATTATAAATTAATTAATAGTGCAATTATTATTTAGCCAAAGTTTAATTGATAATAAAACATTACTATATAACAATTACTCCAATGGTTTTTTTTATTTTTATATTTTTTTCTTTTCTATGGTAACCCACTCTAACTATGATGTAGCCTTTATAGACAATTGGATTCTAATAGTAAGGTAATATACACATAGTGCTTGATAATAATAATATTAGTATTCTTCATGATGTTGATATTAATGTTATAATTAATATCATGATCAATAATAGTAGAAATAATTATATTATCCTAGAAAAATATAAAAGCTATTTTATTTTACAACTCAAAGTCTTATTGTGATCATATCATTTTGTTTTGCTATATTTGGTTTAAGAAGGATTGATGTTAATATTACTCAAATTTAGCTTGTAAATTACATTACCCTAAAGATGATATTACTCTGCGGTAATTATATTTGTAATTCTTTCATATATATGCTTTTTGTTTAGAGAGATAAGAGTATTGTAAAAATTATATATATCTTAACAAAACTCATCTTTAATAAAATTTTAAAATAATATATGTATTCCTTTCATTCCATTTAAAACATTAATATCTTCATTTGATACAATTATATTTAATTAATAATCCATCACTTATATATTTTATATTTTCTCTTGTCCAATAATTAAATGAACTTTAAAATGTTGGCATAAGATTAAATTTCTAATGAAGTAAAAATTATAAACCCAACTTTTAGCTCTCTTCTTATGAAGTTAAAATTATAAATCCCTTTTTTTTAAACTCACTTCTTAGGGAAGTTAAAATTATAAATCCAATTTTTAACTCACTTTTCACAAAAGTTAAAATTAGAAATCCAATTTTTAATTCACTTCTCACAGAAGTTAAAATTAGAAACCCAATTTTTAACTCACTTCTCATGGAAGTTAAATTAGAAATCCAATTTTTTTAACTCACTTCTACGGAAGTTAAAATAATAATAATGATTTCATTCACGGATACACTAATTAATCTTTTAAACAAAAATATTATAACTGTCTACAAAATGAGAATAATAGGTCAATATTGTTTAATCTGTTCAATCTATCCAAATGATGTCATAATTTATTCAATAACCTACATAACCATTACTAAATGCATTATTTTTATAGTACTTTAAAGGGAAAACCTAAATAAATAGTAACCGATATTTAAGGCTATCCATTGAACACGAGATTAAAGTAACCCAGGCGTTTATCTTTTGAATGAGAAAATATAAACAATATCTCTAAATTGGGGATTGGAAATAATAATTTGATTTATTATTATTATTATTATTTTAACTGAGTGGATAGCAATTCGATGTGGAAGAAAATGTGGGAGCAAAGCTGTGAAATTTGTAACTGCCGAATGAATATAAGAATTAAATATTAATAAAAATACAACCAAATATTTCATTCTTCGTAAAATTGAATCTACGGCGACATTATTCTTTAATTATATTTTAGAATAGACTTCTTTCAAACAGTTGGATAGAGTGTCATATTTTGCAATCTCCTTAGAATATTGTTAAGTATTAATGATTCACCAACATAAATATTTGGGATGAGATGTGAATTTGGCAGTCACTACAAATTGTCGATCTACCAGTTTATGTTGGGATTACATTTATGCAAGCAGGGGCCATTAGCCTGTCAATAATTGGATAGAGAGATGTCAACGTTAGGCCAATTTTTAACCATTATTGATGGCTTTTGACACACTGATACCTTCTCGCCCATGTCTAACCACCAACCCTATCTTGCAATAAATATGTTGGCATGGAGGATTGTGATTACCTTATCTTGAACTCAAAATTATGACAACTTTGAAACCTGATATGGCCATATCTACTTCTATAGTACATCGCTAATGCATGGGAGTAGCTTTTGAGGTATTTAAACTTTTACTCCTGCACAATTTTCCTACTGCCACTAATGACAGATCTACCATCGATACCTCAAAATTTAATGCTGATTTAACAACACAAAATTTAGAACCTATACGCTAAGTTTAAGCTTTCCCACCCTCCTTTTTTTCAGATCACTAACTAAACTTAGTCGTTGTGCTTCAGACAGGAAGGCAATTTATTTGGGACTATGTCAATGAGAGGGATGGTGTGGGTGGTTTGCAACAAAGTAGATGGGTGGATTTGGAGGTAGCAAGGCACAAGGCTGAGTTTCAAAACAAGAAAAAAAACCATAGGAAAAATCCAATGCTAGATCTGAATGTATCTATGAAATGAGGGTGTGGACCAAGTGGGCGCTATTGGCAGTTTTTTTGCATGGAAGATGGGGAGAGCAGCTGTTTTCTTCTTTTTCTTCCCAAGAAAAGGGAACTGTGATGAATTCAAGTTTTAAGTTTCTTTATAATAATTTTAATTTCGGTTACATGTTATAAGATCTATGAGGTTATATTTTTCTCATAATGTTTGAATGCTATTACAAAGTGACTGTTGTGCATAAAACCAATGTCCAGGCTTATGCCCACGTCGCCTCTATACCCATCCCTATCTATACTGGTGTATGGTGGTGCAAGGCATAGATTTGGTGACGCCAAAGGCTGCATAGGTTTCCCAACATTCATCTTATTGATGTCTATATATATACCTTTATTTTGTCACATACATGACTGCTCAATTCTAAAGGTATAAGATTTTTAGATTTGAAGGGTACATAACCCCAAACAAAAAGCTTGTTAATATGAACAGGGTGTTTCCTCTGCCAAACATAAGCCCTCTGATCAACTTTACTATTTCCTTATTTTATTTATTTTGAGCAGGTCAATGGAAATAAATTAGTACTGCAACATGAACGTTTGTTCCATTGAACCTATCCTTTATTACTCAGTATATGTATTTATCCACATAATTTATTGACTATTTTCTTTACTGATTTACACTGTAGATTTCCTTAATACATTCTTTAACTAAGGTAGAGTAATATATCAACATGTATTGTTGAACAGTGTACCCACAGATTAAAGGAAACTAAGTGTTCTCAATCTGCCTCCAACAAGTTTTGTACCCATTTAGAATGCTATCATCTCAGTTATTTTTCCTTACATGAAGAGAGCTATTATGATAGTAATTTCAACAATGTCCCCTTTTTATTTTGGTATTGTCATCATATAACTCTTCTGCAGATTTTATTTAACATGTTGTATCCTTACTGCTAAAAATTTGTTGAAACCTACTCATTTGCTTACCATTGTTCAAATGATATAAGTTCTCATGATAATATGATTTCCAAGAAGTCTACACAGATTCTATTTGATTTAAATGCTCTTTTATTCAAGAGGATACATCCAAGCAACACATCTTCCCTTTTCATTCTACCTATAATCTCTTTACTTTATCACACACTATCAAGCTCTCCATCATAGATAATCTGAGCAATGACTTTCAAAAGTAACATAATTTTTTTTTCTCTTACATAAACATATTTCTACATCCCAAGTAATAGAACTTACATCAAAATATCATTTATTTATTTAAGTTTTCATTTTTAAAACATTACATAGAATTGAAATAATTGAAAACAAAATGTTGCACAAGGTCTTGCTCTCCACCCTACCATAATGGTGTCATGGAGCCTCATGGGCTCTAGCCATACCCCTGAGCAAGGAATTCTTTTAGCCCCACAATGATCAATGGAGTCTTTTCTTATTTTTACAAAGGGATAAAACTAACATAGCACTGTAATTTACATGCATTTAGGTTCTCTACTTGTTGTTTCAAACATGATCCATACAATAGGTCACCTCCTTACAACCAAGAAATAATGGCAAATGGAGAAGGAATAACTTATCTTTTCTTTTAGATGAAGGGACTGAAATCTTGTATCCATCCTTCTTCTCCAAACCAAGCCATATTCATCACTATCTTCCAAAGAGATGGACTCCTCTCCTTTTCTCATTCTTTCTACCATCTTCTCTCAAGTTCTCCAAGAGGAGAAGTGGGTAACACCCCACTCCTTCCTCCTCTCCAAAAATATATAGGAGAACTTCAACTTGCAACTTTTGGGTGGGGAGGTGTGAAGTGTACATACCTCCATGAATGAGAGTCTTTTCCTTAATAAATAGGAACCATGCACTTGGACAACCCCTTTATCTTTTTCATCTCATCTTCTCCTCAAAACTCGTCACTCTCCATTATGAGGAATTTTCAAGGGTCAAATCATGTCCTTGGGGTACTATTATATGGCCACTTGATCCCTACCACTATAGTATAGACCCTAGGGGGTTCCTTTTTGCATCCCAACCAAGGAAATTGACCAACAACCCTCTTTAAAGGCCCATTTAAGAACCCATCCGAAATTCAAACTTGGATAAAGGTTCCTATCCCCTAACCCTTCTTACACCCACATGAAACATGAATAAATATCCTTTTAATATCAACCTTTACCACATTAATTTACCACATACTAACTCTATTTATTTCTAAGCTCCAAAATGTTCAAATTCCTATCCACCATAAGATGTCTTTTGATTTGTCTTAATGGTTTTCCCTTCTTGTACTCGCATCCTTATTTTCCTACACATTTCTAATGCAATAGTAAGAACCAATCATGTACGACATTAATTTGCAAGCTTAATATACTAAGATTTATCTATGCAACAATTCCATTTAAAATTTCAATTCGTATTCCATAATTTATGAGTTCTTAATGCCTTAATGGTAGTGAAAATTAAATAAAATGTCAGAATGGAATGCAAGAATATTGTTACACAATCACACTATTTATCATTTTTAATACATCTTACCATCTATTTAGGGAGACATGAAAAAAATTAGGGTTTTACTAATCACATGTGAAGTTGGGTCTTACAAATTATTTACTAAGAGATAGAAAATTAGAAAGTGGGACAATTTTAAATAGTTTTATTTAAAATTGGTAGAATGCTAAGGTGGACAATAATTAAATAAATTAGAGAACTTATTTAACTATGGGAAGACATTTAGAAATTAATGACGTATTTAAATAAATAAATAAAATTTATTTATTTAAGTAATGAAGAGGAAATAATGGACAAAAGATAATTAAATAAATTTAGGAATTTATTTAATCATGGAGAGACATTAGAGAATTAGCCATGTATTTAAATAAATAAATAAAATTTATTTATTTAAATAGTCAAGAGGAATAAAAGACATGAATTAATGAAATAATTACTAATTATTTAATTAATAGTTGAAATTGGACCATAGGAAATAATTAAATATTTTAATTATGCTAGGAAGAAATATGGAGAAAATAGAACTTGCAAGTCTAGGTCATTTTTATGTGTCTACAACAATATCACAGGGATAAAACGAACCCTTGTGGAAAATGGTTTAGCCTTAAATATGTGTAGTGAAAACCTTTTGGATAAACACAGTGTTGATAAATAAAAAATCCAACCTCCATCTTTATCTATTAATGGCTTTGATAACATCGGAAAACGACCACTTGGGGTGATCACATTACCTATTAAAGTTGAAAAAGTTACATTACAAACCCTGATCCATATTATGCCTAATGACCTTTCATACAATATTCTTCTAGGTAGACTATGGATTCATAAGATGCAAGTTGTGCCCTCTACCCTTCATCATATCATGAAATATATCTACAACAAAGTTTATACTATTGAAGCCAATCCTAAACCATACAATTGTTTGAACATTGAGAAAGGTAAAGAGAACCCTTTGAAAACATTGTCACCAACTACACAAGTAGAACTCATGCAAGAACAACAAAAAGATAGATGTCCTAAACCCTTCACAATGATATCGCTAGATGATTTGGGATCATTGAATTTCAAACCAACATTCATGGGAGAATACAAGATCATAAACAAAGATTCAGAAAAGGGAAAAGAAAAAATAGTAATGTCAACAAAAAATTCGGAAGACCCTTTGAAAGCATCCACTTCAACCAATTTAGAAGAAAAAATAAATTACACAACAAATTTTGACGAACTTAATCATGAACAACCACTGAATCCAAAAGAGATGAAGAAAATTTATGGAAAAGGTTATGAAATGATGAATCAACTTGATTATAGTGGGAAAGGATGTGGTGCTAGAGAACAAGGTATCATGTCCCTATAGAGCCTCAAACACAAGAAAAGACTAGTGGTCTTGGTTATTGTCCTTTGATAGAAATAAACAAGCCTTCACTTAACATCAACACTCTTACAAAAGATTCCTCTAAGTTGACTTTAACAATATTGCATCCTGAATTGATAGACACTAGTGGTCTTGATTGTTATCATTTGAAAGAAATAGAAAAGTCCTTGCTTAACATAAATGTCATTGTACAAAACACTAATGATTCAAATTCATTAGATTTTACACCTTCCTTTAAAGAAGAGAATAAAATCTCGCAACCTAAAGAGTCTTGTGTAAGTATGACATCTTGTACTAATCAAGAGATATCTTTATCACAAAGCAAAGTAACATCTCCTACTTTTGATCAAGAAAGTATCTTGTTGAGACTCCTCCAAGATCATTTGATATCCCTCCCTGCAAGAACATGAAATAAATTTTACTACAAGAATTCATTTTGTGCATATCATAGAGTTCATAGTCCTGATACTAATGAATGTAAGGCTTTAAGTGACAAAATTCAACATCTTAAGGAGTGTGGTGCTCTTCCTTGTGTTGAAGCACCTAATTCCTCTAATTGATATTAATTTTTACACAAGCATATTCTCATCAATCATTTTAGCTCACCCTTGTCCTACACTAAGTGGGGGCAAGGGGTTAAGTAGCCTTGTCCTCGTATGTCACATGGCATTGCCTCTGTTGGCTAGTTGTCTGCCTTTCATGTACATATAAGAGAAAGCTTGGGATGTGGATGACATGCCTTAAGTTGGCTCGCATGTGACATATTGAGTTATACATTTTTGGGGAAACCCCTTCCCTTCTTTCTTATTTCATGAAGTATCTTATTGCAACCATATGAATTGGAATAGGTCTTTCCAAATAATCACTCATGTCTTCTTCTAATTTAAAGTAATTTCTCACAATAGTGATGTTAGCAACCACTTTAAAGTGGGGGAATACATCAACACTCATGTTTCATTGTGCAATTTTATTTCTTCCTGTGATGCGTTCCTATCTTGGTGGTCTCATTGGAATTGATTTCCTCTGAGAGCATGATATTTCTTTAACTTGTCCTCTCTTGGAGACATTAAACAAAATGTTCCCTAAGAAAAGACCTTACATGAACTAAGCAAAATCCCTTTGAACATCCCTCTTTCCTGTTGTGCACATTTTATTTTTGTCCATTATTAATATTCATGGAGGTATGGCTTTGATATGGTCCCTTGGGGCTCACCTAGTGAACAACTAGCTTCACTAGCCCTTTTGAGCGTTTGTTTTCTTTTTTCCTTATCATAGTCATGGGGGTATGAATTTTGTTGGTGTAATTAAAAGTGTTGTACCTTGTCCTAGGTCATGATTACACCATAGTTAAGTTTACTTAGGGACCACATAGGAGGTAGTTGGAGAATTTCAACTTTTGGTGGACTTATCATGTCATTACTTTGTTACACCCACCTTTTGTGGACACATCATGTGATTACCTCTCCACCTTTTTTGGGTGATCCACCTTTTGTGGTGATTATCACATTATCACTTTTCCACTTTAGGTGGAGTGATAGATTTTCACAATTGTCTCATGTCATAAGATTACGACATTTGTCATAATCTTATGCCCTTCTATGTTTTCACCTTGGCTATATAACCAAGGGATCTCCTATGTACTTTTTCTCATCATATTTGCATTCATTAATAAGAATACAGTCTATTCTTGTCATATTGTTTCTATCTCTCTTATGCTTGTGCTTTCTATTAGGCCTCTAGATCTTGGGTGGCTACCTTCATAGCTAATTCTTACAACTTTGATATGGATCCCTGGGGCTCACGTAGTGTACAACTAGCTTCACTAGCCCTTGTGAGCATGTTTTTTATTTGCGTAGTGGAAAACTTGTTCCACTTGTAAACCTCTTTTGGAAAAATGACCTAGACCAAATACACAACACGTTGGATGGAAAGTCAAAGCTTGATCCATTGCATTTTTCTTTTTTCTTTTTCTATCTTTGATGGTGTATGTTTTTTTATCTAGTTATGGCTTCATATATCATCCACAAGTGTGTTCTTTTGTGCTTATGTTGGTTTGTCATAGGATCTTGATCCTGGGGGATTGGCCACCCTCTTGGTTATTATCATCCTATCTTACTAGAATTTGTACATTCGAACCCCCCTTGATTGTGTGGTTGGCTACTTTAGTGTGAGTTTGAAGCAAGTTCATTCTCTCACTAAAGTGGGGGCTAAATGTAGTGTAGTAAATGCATACCCTTGAATTTTCACACTTGTTTGGGCCCGCCTTGCTTTATTTATCCCTATTTATGTCTTAATTGGTCCTATTTTGCATCCACAAGCCCAATGAATTATATCTTTTTATGGCTAATCCCGAAAAACATCAATTGATAAATAATAATTTAATGATTCTATCTGAATGCGCCTAATTTTTGGACCAGGACTAAAAAACCATCTGGGGCATCTTTGTCTGCCAAAGGTCTTGAGACCTTGATTTTGAAAGCACCTAAATAGGTCCCTTTTTGGAGTTTGTGCCCCGAGTTTCATGCCTCAGGACTAAGACGCCACCTAGGGAATCTTAGTCCCCCTTGAGGTATTTTCAAGATTCAATTTCTATTTTTGGTGGGATTTAGCCTCCTTTAATTAATGAATTCATATGTTGGATTGGTGTGGTGTAATTTTAGGATATTAAGCATGGATAAGTATAAATACAAATTTCCTTCTCTCATTTTCTCCTAACAAGCAATCTAAGCATCCAAGCACTCAAGCATTCAAGAGCATTTCATTGAAAGCATTTGGAGCCATAATCAAGATTCAAGCATCATATAAAAGATCATCTTACGTCATGGTTTTTATTGTGCTAACATTTGTGATGTAGGGTTTATGATTCAAGCAAGTGTTTCAAAGATCAATATCATTCAAGTAAGAGTCAAGAACCACATCCATTGTAGCCATTTCAAGCATATTTTTAGCACCTTATTACAAGGGTTTGGTGAGTTGTAGCATTGCATATTGTTCATTCATCATTCCTTCATCCTATTTCTATTTCATTTCAAGGTTTAATTACCAATAAGGGGTTTGAGCAAGGAAAACCCCCATTCACTAACAATCAACAAGTTTTTCCTCACTTGCATGTTTATGATTGCAAGTTTAGGTTGAAGACTTGAAGATCATTTGAAGTGCAAAATTGCATTGCAAAGTTGTCATCTTCATGGAAACTCACCTACAGGCCAAATCTAGAAGTTTCAAAACCTGAGTTTAGAGAAGAAGGAAGAGAAAAAATCAAGCCTCGGGACCACATTTAGAGATTTCTAAAATTCTAAATGGGATTAAGTTGCCACCTAGGGCATCTTAATCCTCCCGAGGGTATTTTTTAGAAATTCTTCTAGATCCGGTTCTGACATCCAAAGATTTCACATTTCCCCCGAAAAGCACCAGCAAGACTAAGACAACACTATGGGCGTCTTTGTCCTCCATAGCTCATTTTGATTTCTTCTTTGCATTTCTAGAATCCTTGTCACATTTCCAGACTTCCCAGGTACACATATCCTAACTTGTTGTTGCATAATTTCATCATTTGCATCTTTCATATAGCTTGCATTACTAGGTTTTGTGAGTTGAATGATTATTTTTCTTTTCCAAGCATTTGCTTGGTGGTGAAACCCTTAGAGTTGAAATAACCCCTTCCTAGGTCTTCCTTGTTGAGAATTGACTCACCTTGTGAGGTTGATATTCAATCCAATTAGGACTCCTGGGACATAATTGAATGACCAAAGGAGAATAAGTGGTCTAACCCCCATGCCATTTTCTTTCTAGTTCAATAACACTTGTGGGTAAGGTACACATCGAAAAAGAGGTGTCAAAGGTATGGTCCATACCTAGTGAACTAATACCAACACTAGGAGTAAGAGAGCTAGATAACCCAAGATCCACAATGAATGTTTTTTTGCTAGATGCCATGAGTCTTGCACTTTGTCGAGCACCACAGTATTAGAAGTAGGATGCCAAGTAGTACAACTCATGCAAGGGATAAACCAAATAAAGTGCAATGAACACAATATCCCATGCTTACAATTACACTAGAAATGAAAGTAATTGGAATAAAAACAATTCTGCAAACTATAACAAAAAACTGAAAGTAGCCCATAGAAGCACAGAAAGGAAATTTCAAACCTTGAAGACTAGAAATTCAAAGTCAACATGGACTAAGATGCCAATAAGGGCATCTTGGTCCTACTAGTGATATTTTGAAGTTCTAGAAAGTGAAACGTAAAAAAAACAACAGAGACAAGATTCTAAGCCAAAAACCCTGAGAGGGACTAAGATGCCAGGAAGGGCATTTTAGTCCTAGCAGAGGTTTTTCTCAGAAAAACAACAAAATATGGATTTTCTACAATGTTCACAGGTTGCCTATTCAGGGATCTAATGTTTAGAAACATAAAACTATGTAAATGAATGGAAGAAAAGGTAATGAATGACAATAAATTGGATGCAAAGTTGAATCTAATTTTTTTCAATTTTGAATGCAATAAAAATGCAATTAGGATGATGAACAATGCACTTTTTCATTTTTTCAATGAGAAAAAATGATGCAAGAATGCAAAAATGCAACCTATATGAACTTTCACTAATGAAAATATGAGAAACCCTATAACGCCCCGCCGCACAAACCCCAAATGACAAGAAGAAATCACAATTAAAGCACAATATATTTTTTTTAAGGGTATGTGCAGTCCATCATCATGGAAAAAACATGCCCTTAAGTGGCAAAAAAATTAGAAAATTCAGAGTTAGGAAACTTGACGTAAAAATTTGAATAAGTTATCTATATTATTTCAAAAATATGTAAGAATAGAATCTGTAGCAAATTGAATGCAGTTTCTAAACTACTAGGTTTATTTTTAAAAAATAAAAATCTATTTGGTGAAAATTTGAAATTTCAATGCAGTAGTACTTAAATTTTAGGAAAAAATAAGAAGTAGGTGTTTGTGACCACCCTAACCACCATAAAATGATAATATTCTTTTATAAGATTTTAGATATAAGTAGAGGACTCATGTCTCGATGTGATGGATATTTTTTGTAATTTTTTCCAAGTAAATAATTAATTATGATTTTTTATCACAACTTTTAAAAAATATAAAACTTCGTCTATCGACCTTGGTTAAAAATTCATGAAATTCAATTTTTCTTTTTTTAATCCTATAGTATGTGAAGCATGTTTTGGATTCAAAAAATGTGATATTGCTTGAAAGCTATAGATGTTTTTCAATCAGCCTATCAATTAAGACTTTAGTCATAATTCAATTAGAAAATTAATAATAATAATTTATTAAATTCAAAGTAAAGCATAATTTATATTGGTGGAAAGTTGAGAATATCCTTTAAAAACCCTTTTTGTTTCATCAATTTTGGGTTAAAAAAAAGTCATTAGCCACATACCCTACACATATCCATCATATCGCCACTTTTTGGCCCATCATGATCCTACACATACCCTTAAAGTAAAACATAACTTCAGATGTACATTAACAAACAACATGTATACAAAACAATTATACTTATACAAGATATACTACGTCCTCTAGGGTACACATGATAGCATTACGAAACCTAAACCCATTCCATAATGATAATGAATTCCAAGATTACATTATAACCCACGATATAGCATATGTTTACAATAATCCTACATCCTTTATAATCCACCAATAAGAAACATACACATATGAAAACTCATCATAAACAAGATTAACTTAATCCCAATAATCATAAACATACTATCATCATACATGTGAATTCAATGGAACATATTTCCATAGATACAACACAACAATTAACGACTACCATGAATCATTAACCAGATAAGGTTTACAAAGGTAAAATAATACATTACATATGTTTCATTACATTACATCGTTCAAGAATTACATTAAGGCATAAATATTTCCCAACATGAATAGAAACAAAACAATAAGATATAATATTATAACTAAAATGATGAATACAATGTATCAAGACTAGTTCCAACTCTAGAACATCTTTGAACACATTGCAACTGGTACATATCTACACATCTCGATCCTTAACTAGGGACCCAATGGGGTGCATAACACATTCCACCCAACCACGTGGACTCAAAGGCCCACCCCCCATGCTAGGAGTTGACAAGAAAGACCCTCAACCAAACCAGTCAAGTGAACAATGAAAAACAAGACTTCAGGACAAGAGCAATAATAAACACAAGAAACATCCACAACGAACAAAGCAATAAGGGTGAACAACAAAAAACCATAGTTTCTAAAGGGGTAAAGTGTCATCACATGGCTTGACATGGGTTACCCAATGCGATTCTTCATAGGTTACCGACCCCCATCCTGGGTTACCCTGGCAACCTCAATCGATCCCCAACCCCCATTCTTACACATGTGGAATCAACGCACCCTTCATGAAGACAAAGTAATTGATTTTCCATTCCAGGCCTTCTCATCTCATCCCAAGCCTATAAAAGCGCTTGGGCCATAAGAGAGGCATCCATTATCTTTTGTTAGTGTGAATTACTACCCACCCCCTAAATATTTATTAGGTTATCATTTGATCACATCAACTTCCACACGAGTTACCCAGGACACCACTTAGGGTTCCGACCCGCGTGGGAAGCCACTCTCCCTTACAACAAAAAAATCTCATAAACACAAATGGGGTAAGACAAGTTGGAAAAAATATCAAGGCCAAGTAAATAAATACCACAAGTGAGGCATGCAGCATCCCACACTAACACTTCATAGAAGCAAACCACTTTCAAGTGCAAGGCTAAACCCACCAAAATCAAAGAAAAATGAGCATAGGAGCAACCGTTCACAAAACCAAAATGGAAACCAATCATGAAGCAACACATCCTTTCCCCTCCTCTGGAAGCCCAAGAAGAAAGACTACCCAAAACCCCACAATGAGGGTAAAACGAAGCAACATGATTGCAACACAAAACTTCAAGATATAAAATCTCCTCAAAACAAAATCAACTCATGAGGAAGTCACCTCAAGATAGAACCATCAAAATCATCCATTAATCCAACACGAAGCTGATGAATAAAATCACCTCTAAAACCAAGCAACCCAAAAGGGTAGACACATCTAAATTCAAAAATCAAATCAACCTTTAAACATGCATGAATACAATCAATGAATAAACCCTAAAGAATAATAAACAATCAAATACATTTTATCCATTCGTTCATTAAGAAATAATTTAAAATAACTAAAGGAGATATCTAAGAATATTTTCTAAATAATCCAATAAATATTTTAGAACATTTAAATCATCTCTTAAGTTTCACTAAGACACCAAGAGTAATAAGTTTCAAAGAACATTCAAAACAATCAGTTTACATCTTATTTTTACATCCTTATAAAGTCTCTTTAAATAATCAAAGAGCTTATATGAACAAATTTAATAACTGTTAAAACATACACTTTCACTATCAAATCTAAAGCAATAACTACAAGAACATTTAAATCCTCAATTACCTGTTTACCCTTTTTATTCACATTGAAATCATTTAAAATGTTTGAAGAAACTATTTAGACATATTTTGTAAATAACTAAATATTCCCTTATGTAAGATAACTTTGTATATATTTATTATGGACATAAGCTTGACCTAAGAGAAACTTATATGCAAAACATTTCCAACTATAAGATGATGCTAGAATGACCTTAACGTAATTGTGAATTTAAAGACACAGACTTAAATGTCTAATTCCAATTTGAGATTACTATAGAGGTTTTAATGGTATAAAATACCAAATAGAGATACGAAATAGCAATTTTGAACAAGGATGAAGATTAACCTTGTCTATGGCAGTGAATTCCAAAAAGATATCGGCTAGTATTAAGTCTGATTTTCACCACAGAAACCTGGCACAAGTGTGTGTAAGGATTCTGAGTTTAAGAATGAACAAGAAAATTACATAGTGCGGCATAAAGGTATGAACAAGAAGATTGAATGTTGCACAAAAAAAAAATAGATACTTAACATAGAATCACTACAGAGGGAAAAATAAAATTCTACTCAAAAGAAAAATTAGGTTATTCATTGAATGAACTAAATGTAATATTGTTTGCTTAACAAAGACATTTCCATTTCCATGAAATAATACACTATGATCGGTATTGAATATCGTTTGCAACAATAAAGTATGCAGATTTGTATGAAATGAAAATGGAAGCAATCAAAATGCCCCAAGAAAATGTATTACACACCCAAAAAAACAATGAAAAGGCCATGAACGGTGGAGATGAATAGGCACTAGTTCTAGCCAAAATGAAACTGCGGGTCACTAAACAAGGTGAGTATAAAAATAATTTAACGTTGTCTCCAAGAAATATACGGTTACTTGAAGGGGATCACAAGATGGAAACTAGGCGACAATGACTAATCTGGATTTTAAGGAGAGCCTTGAAACAACACAAGAATGGCACAATCTTCCAAAAAATAAAACAATAGAGTTCATCATGTCTGGAAAGCACAACTTTAGAGGTATTCCATCATCTCTGGTGCAACTGTGGTGTTGGGAAAGATAGGTGATTGATATCCATAATATCAAAGAGGTGAAATCAACATAAGTTACAGAGATGATTCATGACAAGAAAAACCTTAGAGGTCAAGGAGCATCAAGACCAAGGAATACTGAATACTAGTATTTGAAACTTGAGAAATCCAATATCAAATGCCATAAATATTTAAGAGAATACATCATTCATGATCAGGGTTAAAGATAGCAACTCATATACTTCACACCTTTAGAATAAGTTAAGATTTTCTAAAAGATGAATACCTAGCGGTTGGGATCTCCAAGTATGTATGAATACCATGAGATCCTCCTTTGCACTAATTCAACCCCTATGATTTTCTTCTTTTCCAAAGAACTTAGTGTTCATTTTCCCTCTGTTCTATGTGTGCCCTCTTCCCAGTCGAGACCATTTCACAATAATAGCCATGTATCAGAATTTTTTCGTAAGCAATTTTTCTTCCATCCCCAAAATCAAATTTCCCCCCTTAATTCTTTCAAAAGAAGAAATATATCTAGAAAAGCTAACTATTTTTGAAACTAAAATCAATTAAAAATCTCACAAAATAGAAAGTTTCATTACAGAATTCAGTTTGAAACTATGCATGACCCCCCGAGGAAGATTTTTATATCCTTTTCAATTGTTTTTCCAGTTATTTAAACATTATCTCATTCCATTTAATGTTTTATTTTAATATTTTATCTCCTTTAATATTTTCTCACTTTTAAATTTATTAACACTCAATAAAATAATAATAATCAAATGGATTAAATAAAATTAATTAAAATATTAACTTTATCACATAATTCCAAAGTAAGTAATATAATCATGAATTCAACAAGACATCTCAAATAAACAACTTACTCACACATCATGAAAGTCGAAAGCGGAGGGGTTCTACAAACCCTAGATGCACTTTCACTAATGCAAGATGCAATGCAAGAATGAATGTAACCTAGATCTAGGACTTTAATGAACTCCTAATCAGAAAATGAGTGCTCTAAAATGTCGGGTTCACCAAAATGAACTAAAGAAAAATGGGGTTGATGGACCACCTATTCTCTTCAGGTCACTCAATAATGTCCTAGGAATCCAAATTGGATTGACTATCAACCCCAGAGGGTGAATCAATTCTCAACAAGGAAGACCTAGGAGGGGTTCTTTTAGGCTTTGAGCAGTTCGCGACTAAGAAAAAGCTTGGAAAAGACAACTGAACATTCAACTCACAAAACCTAGTAATGCAAGCTAAATGATGAAATTATGCAATAGGAAGTTAGGATATGTGTACTTGGGAAGTCTGGAAATTTAATGAGGATTTCAGAAATGCAAAGAAGCTATCAAAACATGCTATTGAGGACTAAGACACCCTTACTGTCTTATTAGTCCTGCTACTATTTTTTGGAGTAGATGCAAAATCTTCAGATGCCAGAACAGGATCTGAAAGAATCTCTACAAAATTCCACTTGAAGGACTAAGACGCCCTTTCTACCATCTTACTCCTAATCTAAATTTTTGGAATCTTTGAACGTGGTCTTGAGGCTTGATGTCTGCACTTCCTTCTTCTCTGATCTTCGGTTCTGAAACTTCCAGATTTGGCCTGTAAGTGAGTTTTCGTGAAGATGACAACTTTGCAATGCAACTTTGTAACTTTTCACTTAAAATGATATTCAAGTCTTCAACCTAAATCTGCAATCACAAAAATACAAGAGAGGAAAAACTTGTTGATTGTTAGTAAATGGGGGTTTTCCTTGGTCAAACCCCTTGTTGGTAATTAAACCTTGAAATGAAATAGAATAATGATGGAAAATGATGATTGAACAACATGCAATGTTACAACTTACCAAACCCTTGTAATAAGGTGCTACAAATATGCTCGAAATAGCTACAATGGATGTTGTTCTTGACTCTTGCTTGAAAGATGTTGATCTTGGATGAAACACTTGCTTGAATCATAAACCCTACATCACAAATGATAGCACAATAACAAACATGATGCAATAATATCCTTGACATGATTCTTGAATCTTGATGATGGCTCCAAATGCTTGATGAACTACTCTTGATCTCATAAACTTTCCTTAGGAATGAATACTTGAATGCTTGTTATCTTGCTTATTATGAAAATGAGTGAAGGAACCTTGTATTTATACTTATCCATGCTTAATATCCCAAAATTACACCACATCAAGCCGACATATGAAATCATTAATTAAAGGAGGCTAAATCCTACCAAGATTTGAAATTAAATCCCAAAAATAACCTAAGGGGGACTAAGACGCCCTAGGTGGCGTCTTAGTCCCAAGGCATGAAACTTGGGGCACAAACTCCAAAAAGGGTCCCATTTAGGGTGCACTTGAAAATAGGGTCCCAAGACCTTTGGGGGACAAAGACGCCCTAGGCGGTGTCTTAGTCCCAACCCAAAAATTAGGCACAACCAAAATCATTAAATTATCATTTCCCCTTTGATGTTTGTTGAGATTAGTTAGAAAAAGATATTTAATTGGGCTTGTAGATGCAAAATAGAACCAATTAAGACATAAATAAGGATAAACAAAGAAAGGTGAGCCCAAACAAGTGTGAAAATGCAAGGGTATGCATTTTCCTACACTACAATTAGTAGAATGACCATGAACTCTATGATATGCACAAAATGAATTCTTGTAGTAAAATTTCTTTTGTGTTCTTGGAGGAGTCTCAATAGGATACTGTCAGGATCAATAGTAAAGGATGTTCCTTTATTTTATGACAAAGATATATCTTACTTAGTACAATATTTCATACTTACGAAAGGCTCTTTAGATTGCAATATTTTGTACTCTCCTTTATAGGACAGGTGTAAAATCTGTGAAATTCGAATCATAAGTATTTTGTGTGATGACATTAATGTTAAGCGAGGATTTCATTGTTTCTTTCATTTCTTTAAAAGCGCAATTCTCAAGACCACTAGTGTATATCAGTTCAGGATGCACTAATGTTAAAGTTGACTTAGGGATGTGTAGGATCATGATGGGCCAAACAGTGGTGATATGATGGGCATGTGTAGGGTATGTGGTTGATGACTATTTTTTTACGCAAAATTGATGAAACAAAAAGGGTTTTTAAAGGAGATTCTCAGCTTTCGACCAATATAAATTATTCTTTACTTTGAATTTAATAAATATTTATTATTCATTTTCTATTTGAATTACAACTAAAGTCCTAATTGATAGGCTGATTGAAAAACATCTATAGCTTTCAAACAGTATCACATTTTTTGAATCTGAAACATGCGTCACATTTTATGCTTTGCATTCTATAGGATAAAAAAAAAAGAATTTCATGAAGTTTTGACCAAGTTAAGGTGGTTAGACATACGATTTTTTAAAATTTAAAAGTTTTAAAAAAAAATTCATAATTAATTATTACTTGGAAAAAAATTACAAAAAAATATGCATCACATCAGGGCATGAGTCCTCTACTTATATCTAAAATCTTATAAAAAAATATTATCATTTTATTGTTGTTAGGGTGGTCAGACAGACACCTACTTCTTATATTTTCCTTGAAATTTAAGTACTACTGCATTGAAATTTCAAATTTTCACCAAATAGATTTTTTTTTAAATGAACCTAGTAGTTTAGAAACTACATTCAATTTTCTATAGATTCTATTCTTACATATTTTTGAAATAATATAGATAACTTATTCAAATTTTTATGTCAAGTTGCCTAACTCTGATTTGTTTGAATTTCTCGCCACTTAAGGTTATGTTTTTTCCATGATGATCCTGCACATACCCTTAGAGGAATATTTTGTAAGAGTGTTGACATTAAGTGAAGGCTTGTCTGTTTCTTTCGAGGGACAATAACTAAGGTCACTAGTCTTTTCTTACATGTGAGGCTCTATAGGGACGTGAATACCTTGTTCTCTAGCACCACATCCTTTTCCACTATATCCAAGTTGTTTTATAAGTTCATAACATTTTCCATAAAGAATTTTCATTTCTTTCAGATTCGTCAGTTTTTCATAGTCAAGTTCATCAAAGTTTATTGTGTAATTTGTTGTTTCTTCTAAAGTGGTTGAGGTGGATGCTTTTGAAGTTTCTTCTGAATTTTGTGTTGACATTACCACTTTTTCTTTTCCCTTTTCAAAGTCTTTTTTTATGATCTTGTATTCTCCCATGAATTTTGGTTTGAAGTCTAAGGAACATCCATCATCTTATAATAGCTTTGTGACTTCCTCAATGTGTTTTTATTTTTCTTTCTGTTGCATGTGTTCTACTTGTGTAGTTGGTGTCACTATTTTCAAAGGATTTTCCTTCCCTTTCTCAATGTTAAACAACTATTCGGTTCAGGGTCAGCTTTGAGTGTGTACACTTTTTTTTATTGCAGATGTATTTCATTTTATGATGAAGGGTAAAAGGCACCCTATTCATTGCATGAATCCATGGACTTCCTAAAAGGAGATTATATGAAAGATCATGAGGCATAACATGGATCGGTGTTTCTAATGTGGCCTTTCTAGCTATAATAGGCAAAGTGATCACACCAAGCAGTTGTTTTCCTACATTGTCAAATCCCTTAATAGATAAAGAGTCAAGTTGAATTTTTATTTTTCCACGCCAAGCCTATCCAAAAGAGTCATAGTACACACATTAAGGGTGGAGCCATTTCCAACAAGGTCTCTTTTTATTCCCAGCCCATTATAGGCAGCTATTATCACAAGAGCATCATTTTGTTTTTGCACTTCCAAAGGAGGGAGCTCACTTTGGTGGAAAATAATGTAATCTTTTATTCCTTGAATCATTACTGCTATGTCATTTGGTTGTGCATTAGAAGGGATATGAACTTGTTGTAAGGGACTTTGAATTATGTTAAGATAATGAGGGGATGCTTGAAAAAGGTCCCATAATGATATTTTAGCAGGAGTATTCTTAAGTTGTTCAACAAGATCATACTCCTTTCCACTTTGTGAAGGAAAACGAGGAGGGCTAGGCAGGATAGGGTTAGGCAATGGGAGGGATGTTGAAGGTGTTTGTTTCAAGGTTGTGGATTGTTTCTAGTGTTGTATTGTATGAGCAATGGTATTATAATTGGATAGTTGTGAAACATTATTCTTAGGTGGGTAAAGGATAAGTTCGGGTTTGTTTTGAGTTTGTGGTCATTGTGAGGGTGGGAAAAGAATTAGAGGATTCTTAGGATGTCCCACAGGGTGTGTACGAGGTCTATTAATCAAAGGGGATCTAATGGACACTTATGCATTCATAACCTCAGCGGTTTTGGTTTGATGTATTTCTAATGGAGGGTAATCTAGTGTCATCTTTTCATCATCTAAGGAAGTCACAATTTTCTCATCCTACACCATGATATCATCCCTTGGAGGTGTTAGAACCAGAATTTTCGTAAAAAAATTCTATGGTATTTTTCAATTAAAATCCAAAATTCCCAATAACATTTTAATAAAAAGTCACATTACCGCCATTCATAATGCCAATTTTTCCCTTTACCGTGATACCGCTACCATATTGGCTACCCCACATAGCCCTCACATCATACCTCTCTATTGTAGCTCATTAAAAAGTAGCTCATGGTATGATGGTAAAAATAGCCTCTACTATACACTGTCACCTTCACCCTTTACCGCTATACCTCAGGGGGTCAAGAAATAGCCCACGGTAGAGCGGTACACTAAAGAGTAGTAATAAAAGGATACCGTGGTACCACAGAGGGTCAAAACATAGCTTGTGGTAAAGTGGTATACTAAGGAGGAATACTAGGAAGACACCGCAGTACCTTAGGAAGGAAAAAGGTGACTCGCGGTATCTTGAATATATGTACCAAGGAGACACTGTGGTACTGCAATGGAGTAAAAAGTAGCATGAGGTAGCACGGTAAATCAGCCATTGGATCATTTAAAGCTTACCAATCACATCAGCCAATGTTGAAATATAAATTTGAGCTCAATACAAAGATTTGAATTGTGTGAATTTATGATTCGGGAGTAAATGCATCTTGGTGCTAAAATACAAAAATTAAGTTAAGAATTCTTTAGAATAGTTGAAACTAAGTTGTGGACGAGCTCAAAGTGTAGAAGTAAGGGAATTCTTCAAAGTGAATTACATCACTGGGTAAGTTTTTCTCATCACCCTCTATGAATTTTATAAAAATGGCACCAAAAAAGGTTGAAGTAGGAGTTAAAAAAGATGAAGCCAAAACTAGTAAGCCCTCCTTATAGTCCCCATTACTTTCTCTATTACCTGGTTCAGTTGACAAAGGACCCAAGAAGCTTTTTAGAGATTTAGTTCAGGGATGTAGAGACCCTATTGTTCCTCAGTCGGGTTGGAACCTCTATTGGTATTTCTATCGAAATAGGAATGATAAGGTTCCGACATCAAACCCATGGACTCTTGATTTAGCTAAACTGATTGTACCCAATATTTTCATTGATATTGAGCTAATTAAAGCCCTATCCCTTAGCTACCATGCCCTGACTAAAATTTTTAGGCTTCCAAATGGTGGGTATTTAGTTGATGTCTCAAGGGATGGTATTATCAAGTGTTTTAACCTGAATAAACAAGTTGTAACAGAGGTAAATCTAGTGAAACTAGAGCAGGAGTACAAGAGGCTGAGGAGAAAATATAGAAGTGATGAGCTCCCCCTACATATGAAAAGGGGTGATAATAATAGAATAATCCCCATCCCTTCCTCTAAAATGGAGCCTTTTCCAGTTTTAATTTTTAGGTTTATTTCAAAAACACTTATCATGCATTGTGTCAAGTATTGGGGATAGATGTAGAGGAAAATATGTCAATGGGGTTGATGAGAATGGCCATGATAGTTCAACACCCTGAGTCAAATGTAGAATTTTATTTCACATCTGTAATTAAGGAGCAAATACATGAGGGTTTGTTATAGGTCAAAGAGGTTAAGGCTCCCATTTCCTTTAGGAAGTATTCTTTGTTATGTCATTTAATCTTGTACCAAAATGAAATGAAATGGACTAGAAGGATGAAGTTGTTTACACAAGACAATGGAGTAAGACTCCTTGTACAAAACTGGTGTTACATTTGGGATAGAAGATGTACAAAATGTGATTTTGTTGTGTTTCGAGATGACTTTGTTGTTATATTGATAGCTACCCTTGATGACCCAACACCAAGGTTACCTGAATCATTGATGAATAGAATGAGGCTTGTACAATATAAGTTAGAACTTGGTTGTACTTTTAATTACATTGATTGGTTCTTTATGCCACAACACACTATTATCAAAGTATACGGCTATAATCAAGCACCACATATCTTGCCAAAATTTGTACCTGCAAGAGTATGTTTTCTGGAATTCATGTGGCAAATGCTCTGGATGGAACATGATTTGATGAGGAATCAGAGGAAAGGAACATTCTTGCTTGATTTGATAGTATTTTAAGAATTGGCCATTGGATATGATATGTTAGAAGAATTGCAAAGGTTCATGAGGGTTAATTATCCCCTTAATTCTGGAAAGGATAGAGTGTGTGACCTAGAGGGTCATATTAATATGATCAGAAGGACCTTGTTGACAAAGAGGGCCATATCTCATGAATTTGACCCTGAGGAGGATGCCATAAGAAATTTGGTGTATTTTGTTGATGTACTACAAACAAGAAAAAGGTGGATAATAATGATGAAGTGGGAAAATAAGAAGAAAGAGAAGGATAGAAGCTTCAAAGGGTTTTTTTCGATGAACCTAATCCCCTGAAAAGAATGCAGATAATTCTTGATAAGTCTGATGAATTATACAAAATGGCCTAAGATGAGGGGTTGATTCCACTTCCCACACCTTACCAACCATCTCATGAAGCATCCACATCACCAACACCACCTCCATCACCTGCACATCTATCCCCTCCATCTCCCACTCATGAACCACAAGCCAAGAGATAGAAGACTAGGTCATTGGTTGATTATGGCTCAAGTGATGACGAAGAAGAAGAAGCAGTCATAGCTCTAACTAAAATGAAGGAGGTAGCAGAGAAAAAAATAATTCTAGAGCCACATGATCCTAAGATCAGGCTTTCAGATGAGGGAGTTGATGAACTTAAGGAGGATGAAAGGGTAGTGGCCTCTCTAAGGTTTATGGAAGATGATGGTTTTATCCGTACCAATGAATTTAAGGACTTTTGGATTAAGATAAAGATGAAATAATTTGATGAAAGATTGAAATTTAATCTTATAGGAGTCGATGAATCAAAGCATACTGAGATCCAGGCTCAGACATTTGTAGAATTAAATGTTGACAACATCAATTTCACCCCCTAGAAGGCAAGAGAACTAGTATTGAAAATTGATATGCTGATTATACCGAGGATGGTGCTATCCAAAGTGTTTCTTCTAGATTAGATTAGAGCATAGGATGATCCTATGTTAGTAGCATAATTTGATTCAAAGGAAGGTGTCTCAGGAACATGGTATAATCCAACTACCCAAACACTCAAGCTTTGTGGACAAAACAAAAAAACAAAAGGAAGCTTCAGCTCTTGGATGTAGTGCAAGAAATGATGGGGTCAGCTATGGTGAGAATAATGAAAGACATGACTCCCACAATGGCTGCAACTATAACCATGGATTCTGCAATGCTCACTAAAGATGTGGTAGAAAATATGGAAAAGAAGATTAATGAATATGAGAAGAGATTAAAATAGTGAAATGATAAGGTGAAAAAATTGTTTATTGAGAATGTGAAGCTAAAACAACAGTTGTAGTAGGCCACCAGAGTAAGAGGGGATGAGTTAATTGTCTATCACCCACCTGTCTAGGCAGAGGATCCACAAATACAACAATTGAAAGATGAAATTGCCAAACTGAAGAAACATAACATGGAGGATGTCAAGAGGTTCTAAGGAAGATATTGGAGCATAAAATTGAGATATTGAAGGAGAATATAGGTGGATTACATGAAAGCTTTAGAAATTTGATTAAAGCTTTGGAGTAGATAGATGCTAACTCCCCTATCCTTGAAGAGCTCCAGAAGAGGTGGCAACCAACCTATCACATACTGACTACTCTGTGCAAAGCCACACAAAGGGATCTAGATGCCCCACCAAGACTCAAACCTACACATGAAATGGTAAAGGGTGTAATTGAGGAGTATAAGTATTTGGTAGATATAAGGAAGAAGGTGGAGAATAGGAGGATTGAATTTGACTCTATTAAATACATCTTCAGTCCTTCGATCTTCAAAGATGATAATCAGTTAAAAGGAATGGATGAATGGAGAGAAGAATTTGATCAAATGATTCCTAAATGCTTGACACGTGTATAGGATGATAGGGAGATTAATATCAACAAATTTCATACTTTACTTGATGGGATTGTCATACTAGACAATGGATACACAAAGTTCATGGTGGATGTCAGAAATCTCCTATATAATAGATGGAAAGGCCACCTTACAAATTTCACAACTACACAAGAATTCAAATGGTTGAGTGATCTGATGATTATTAAATGGTAGGAGAAATACTTGGGCTCTGATGAGGATTGATTATGTGCATCACAAAGAGGAAATAAAATACAATAAAAGCTTTGAACAAGTCTTAGGTGACCACGAGCTTTTACTCAAAAATTAACGGGTTAACACGCATGTTTATTGTTAAGTTTCTTTAGTTATGTTTAATTTCAGAAATATGTTTTGTTATCAAAAGACATGTCCTCTGGTCTGAAGCTTGTTGCCTCTCATATAAATAAGAGATACCAAGACCAAAGGAAGGTATTAGATTAGATATAGGAGAAAGTAACAGGAAAATAGGGATAGATATAATGATTACATTTCAAAAGACCATGATGCATATATAAATTTTAAAGAATTCAATAGAAGGTATCTAATTTTGTGGCCTAATCTTGGTATCAACTGTTTGTTGGAATTATTCAATTAGTTGGTTGTCTCCATTTTAATGCTTCTTTGTTATTTAAGTTGATATATCAAGTATATATTCAATTTATCAATGCACACTTCTTGTATCTGTGTGATGTGATTAATTGGTTTCCCTAGAAGAATTAAACATCCTTCTAGTCAATCACAGTAATCTGGAAGTGTTGATCGGATCGATAAGAAGAACCATGTAGTTAGGGTTGTCAACCTATCTCCAATTTGGTGTTGTCAGTTTTCTTGCATAGTTTACTCAATTGGTCCTTTCAAGAGAAGATTAAATCCTTTTGATAAATTATAAGTAACTTGGTTGTGTCAATTGGATCCATAAGTAGAGTTTGAAAGTCATTTACTTGCACATTTATACAAGTTATAAACCAATACTAGTGTGCCATATAGTTTGAGTTATTGCTAATACAGGTCACATATTCAAGATATTCATTCGACTCCATCTACCCAATAAGGCACTGGTCTTATCCTTTTCATCATTTAGTTTTAACTAGTTTATTTTCAAAATATTGCATATGTTAACTGAACATATTCATAAACTCCACCTTGATATTGCTTATACAATTTGTACCAAATAGGTCTGCATCTCTCCACTTCCAATTGCCATTGTGGATAGATTGCTTAAGTACGAAACACACAATTTAAGTCTGCTTCATTTTCATAGGTATACCCAGCTAGGTCTGGCAGAGACTGAAGAGAAGAAGGTTCAAATACACCATTGGGTCTTGTACATTAGCCTAAAATGTACCAAGAGCTTGGAAAGCTCTTGTGGTTTCTCAACTAGTGTTTTTGATAACTAATAGTTTGGTGACTCTGCTAGGGACCCAAATCTAAATCTAGGCCTTCATAATAGAGTTAATACCTTACCTAATACCCCACTAGGAACAAGCAATTATAAAATTTTCTCACTTCTCTAAAGTGAGTGGAAACTCTAAAAGAATAAGTGCATTAAGACTGATAAGATAAGGTACATGAAGAACAAACCCTAGAGTTCATACCATCACAAGTAGTTTATAACATGCAAGGTAGAAGGTCCTTATATAAAGGAGGTCCTAGTGACAACAGTAAATGGACACATAAGAATGATAAAGGTAAGAATGTGTCTGATGAAATGTGCATGATAAATAAGGATTAAACATCAAAACCACACTTTGAGACGTATAATCACTATGATACATTGAAAAATGAAAATAACTCATCTGGAGAACCTCACACTCCTGAAGAAAAAATGAATCGTTTATATCAACCATATCCTAAGAAAGAGGCAAAATTCATGGCTGAACTTGAGGCTAAAAGAATTAGGAGACAACAAGAATATGATCATAAAATGACATTACTCGAAGGGAATCAGAATAAACCTATTAATAATGTAGCCTCAAAAGAAAATTATGAATTTATGACTCAAGAAGAATTAAATTCACAATTAGAGTATATAAAAAAAGAAATGGAAAGATCAAAAGCATAATATGAACAAAGGCTCCAAGTGATAAAATAACTCCAAGATTTGAAGTTGCAGAAAGCCCAATTTGATGCTCAGATAGCTAACCTCCCTAAATATGTACCACCTCATAGGAAAGGGAATAATAATGCAAGACCTTCAAATCCACCTCAAAATCCATTTGGGAATCAATACAAATCATCAAACCCTCCACCTAGAAATCCATCACAACACCCAAATGCTCAGCCACCCCCTAGCCAACAATATGTGCCACCACCCCAAGTACAATATAATAATCCATTATATCAATATCAACATCCTCAAAACCCACCTCCTCAACAATACACAACTATGATCAGACAATTTGACTTAGCAGGATTCCAAATATATCCTTACCCTATGGATAGTAGTTGGAGAGGTCTTGTCCCAAAATTTATATGAAGTAGTGTGGTCACCGCTGAAGAACACCTAAGGAGTTTTAATGCTTTTATTCAAGATCTGTATATGCAGTATGAAGATGTACATATGAGGCTATTTATGATGTCATTAACTAAAGAAGCTAGAGATTGGTTTAACAGTTTACCAACAACTTCTATTGATTCCATTAAGGAGTTTCATGATTAGTTTCTTGAATAGTATTGGAACCAATGTGCACCAAATTTTTCCTTGCATGAATTGATAAGTATCCAAAAACATCATAATGAGTCAGTTTATGACTTTATCCAAAAGTTCTCCAAATTGCATAATAAAATACCTCTTGGATCCAAATTGGAAAACTCTACAACATTAAGTATTTATCTAAAGGAATTTGATCAAAAGATAGGATGAGATTAGAAATAGCTACCTCAAAAATTTAGTTGAAGCTCAAAGAATAGCATTGACTATTGAAAACAATAGAAAGGTTGCAGGGATGATTAGTAAGAGAGATAATCCTAGGGTTCCCCAAAATATTAATAACCCTCTGAATAGGCAAGAAAATACATACAGAAATGAAAGACAAAGGTTGCATGATATGCCTTATAATATGAACTAGAAGGGTGGAAAGCCTATGATGGATAGGCCTAAAAATAAGGAGACCCATGATCCTTTAAAGAAGAGAGGAGCATACGTGATAAACAGTAACCCTTGGTGTCAAGTTTGTAACATGCCACATTCCCCTAACTATTGTATTGTAGCTCAATCAATACAAGAAGAGGATCATACAATCTATCTAACTTCCCACACCCTTCATCCCATTGAGCAGGGATATTCATCTTCAGAAGAAGGAGGCTATGAGTATGATGTTGATAACCAAAGGTACAATGTCCATATATGGCAGAAGAACAAGTCTTTTCTGTTCATGAAGAAAGCAATGATGAACAATGTTCTCCTAGTGCACCATCTCAGTCAAGTAAATGCAATATAAGAAGACCAACTAAGGAAGAGATTAAGAAATTAACCATCGCTGCAGTAGAATAGGAAAAAAGAAAATATTGGTTGAGAAACATAATAGTAAATGAAAGTGAGGGTGTTCGAAGAGGAATATTTATGAAAGATAAGAGAGCAACACAGGGAGCTTTAAAAAAGACAAAAAATAAGAAGCTTGATAAGAATGAACAAAAGCATGTTCATAAGGAGGAAAACAAAGAATTGCATAAGGACAAGAAAATTTTTGATCAAATAAGAAAGAAAGAAAAGGAGGAGAGAAAAGGAGAGTCACTGGAGCAAAAGAAGATGATCAAAACAAAAGGTGCCTCTTTTGATTTCACGCAAGCTTTATCCCAGGTAAAAATGTCTATCCCATTACTTGAAATGATGAAACTTAAAGAGTATAGGAATAGTGCTATTCAATTAATATCTAATGGGAATGATAAAAACACAAACTCTGAGAACAAGTGGACCACTAAGATCAGTAATAAGTAGGAAAAGGTAAATGTTCTAGAGGTTTTCCTAGGTGATGCATTGATAAATCCTCCACAAGTGGATCCATTCTTTACTACATTACTCATAATTAACAAACTGGTGAGGAATTGTATGATAGATTCAGGTGATGCTATCAACATCGTGCCAGTAGGGGTTATGAAACAACTTGGCATGTGGGTAGACACTACTGGTGGAAAATTCTATGCTATGGATAGTAGGCCTGTCCCAGTGATAGGAATTATGAAAGATGTAGAGGTGAAATTGGTTGCTTATCCACAAGCAACCTATAACATTGACATAACTATGATTGATACACCTCCTCATTTTGGAATGCTCTTATCAAGGCAATGGACTATAGCAGTTGGAGGAAATGTATAGTTTGACTTGTCATATGCCACAATACCAGTCGAAGGTGAAGAGGTTAAGTTATATAGAGAACCAAGGATGAATTAGATTGTGGATTATGTTCCTCAAGATCAGTTAAATTTCTTTTGTGATGTAGATCTAGGAAGTTTCATAATAGAGCCTTCCCAGCCTGAAGTAGTGAATAATGATCCAATTGACAAACATGTTTCCAAGAATCAACATGGTTTGTGGAAGATGTATTTCGATGGAACATGTAGCCAAGAAGGAAATGGAGCAGTGATAGTATTTATTTCACCTGAAGGTACTACATTAAAGTATTCATTCTTGCTGACATTTGAATGTACAAAAAATATAGTAGAGTATGAATCCCTACTAATTGGTTCGAATATGGCTGTCAAACATAAGATCAAACTACTAACTATTCTGGGAGATTTTGAATTGATTATTTCACAAGTCGGATCAAAATATGCTGCAAAAAACAAGAGGTTAAAACAACATAGGAATGTTGTGTGGGATACAATTGAATTATTTGATGCTTTCTCCATTGAATGGATAAACAGGTCCAAAAACTTGATGGTAGATTTTCTAGCTAATGTAGCCCTAAAAAGAGATGATATCACCTTGGCCAAAGTATCTCAGGTTGAATTCAAAACAAGGCTTGTTGTCCCTGATAATATCTATAGTTGGTAATTTTTCAATGATGACATTGATCTCATAAAGTTTCTCCATTTTATAGACCAGTATGAAGCTCAGGAGACTGACTTTAATGCGTTTGTTGAGGAAGTAGATGTAAAACACACTATATTTGGAAATGAAGTTTTGCAGCTTAAAACCAACAAACTTCCCAAAGAACTTGTGGCACTAGAAAGGGTATATGTTTCTATATGATGGAAATGATCATTCTCTCAAGAAGCAAACACCAATGAAGAGAGAAGATGTTGAAGAAATCAATTTGGGGACTGAGTTAGCACAAAAAATAGTTTACATTGGAAAGAAGATAAGTCCAACAATTAGGAAAATGTTGATTGTGTTGTTGAGAAAATACAAACATGTCTTCACTTGGTCTTATGAGGATCTTAAAGCATACAAAGAGGATCTTTTCCAACATAAGATTCCATTAAAACCAGATACAAAACCATTCAGGCAAAAGCAAAGACCCATCAATCCAACTTTGGAGCCTAAAATGCAAGAGGAGCTAGAAAAACTCAGAGATGGAGGTATTATCAAGCCCATTAGACATTCAACATGGGTCTCAAACTTGGTCCTAGTAAGAAAGAAAAATGGGGATATTAGACTGTGTGTAGACTTTAGAAATTTAAATGTTTCCTCCCTTAAAGATAATTACCCTCTCCCAAATATGGAAGCCATACTGCACAGAGTAACAGGATGTGAGTTGTTGTCAATGATGGATGGATTTTTTGGGTATAATTAGGTCAAAGTTAAAGATTCTCAGCAATACAAGACAACTTTTACTACGCCATGGGGGACATATGTTTATGTGAGAATGCCATTCGGTCTCACAAATGTAGGAAAAACTTTCCAAAGGGCCATGGATGTGGCATTTGGAAATTTGATCAATGCTATAATGGTAGTGTATCGGGACGACCTCACTGCTTATTCCAAAAGGGAAGAAGACCATGTGGAACACTTGGAGAAAATATTCATCAAGGCTTTAGAATATAGTATTAGTCTCAATCCTAAGAAATGTCACTTTACTGTCACAGAGGGTAAGATTTTGGGGCATATTGTATCAAAAGAAGGGATTGGAATAGACCCTGAAAGAGAAGAAGCCATAGAAAAAATCCCTATTCCAAAAACTATCAAAGCCATTCAATCTTTTTTTGGAAAAAATAACTTTGTTAGGAGATTTGTGTCAAATTTTGCTGAGATTATTAAACCCACATCCAAAATGCTAAAGAAGGGAAAAAAAATAGTTTGGATTGTAGAAGCCCTAGAAGCTATTATATCCATCAAGAAAGCTATCAATGAAGCCCTAATTCTAAAATCCCCTGATTTTTCTGAACCTTTCCAAATATTTTCATTTTCTTCATTCCACACCATAACAGCTGTTATGTTACAAAAGAATGATGAAGGTTATGAGCAACCTATGTCCTTCTTTAGCAATTCACTGCAGGGGTCAGAGTTAAAGTA
Source organism: Sequoia sempervirens (assembly GCA_007258455.2). NCBI lineage: Eukaryota > Viridiplantae > Streptophyta > Pinopsida > Cupressales > Cupressaceae > Sequoia > Sequoia sempervirens. The sequence goes on from VDFB02109042.1 coordinate 39,750,040, forward strand.
TGATATTATGTAGAAACAAGCTTATGCATTGGTCAAAGAAACAAAAGCTTTCAGACCATATTTAGTTGGAGCCAAAGTAATTGCATATGTACCAAACATAGCTGTGAAAGATATCTTAGTACAGATAGAGGTGACAGGGAAGAGAGGTAGATGGATCAATGAGATCCAATAATTTAATATGGAAATTCATATTACCAAGTTAGGAAGGGGACAGGGTCTAGCCAAACTAATGGTAGAAGCAAACATTGAAGCTAACCAAATTTGCAATGTAGAAAATGAGGAGGGTGTAGTTGCAAGCATTGAACATACTCCTTGGTACACAAACATATTGTATTATCTTAGACACATGAAATGCCCTGAAGGATTGAATGATAATTAGAGAACTCTAAAGTTGTAGGCATCCAAGTATGTATTCATAGAAGGGGATCTGTTTTGGAAAAAAAAGGATGGAGTGTTATTATTGTGTCTAGATGAATCATCGGTAGAACATGTCTTGAGGGAGATGCATGAAGAAGTGTGTGGAGGTCATTATTCTTCCAAAATGACTACACATAAGATTCTTAGGGTAGGCTATTACTGGCCTAAAGTTTTCAATGATTCTTTTTCATATGTAAGGAGATGTGAAGCTTTCCAAAAATTCTCAAGAAAAATGAAATATCAAGGATCCCTACCGCTTAGACCTTTACAAGTAGAAGTCCCTTTCCACCAATGGGGAATTGATTTTATTGGGGAAATATAGGAAAATTCAAGTGGAGGACACAAGTGGATATTAGTAGCAGCTGATTATTTCACTAAATGGGTGGAGGAAATCCCAACTAAACAAGCAACAAGCAAGGTGGTAATAAATTTCTTCATGGAAAATATCATAACTAGATTTGGTACACTAGTAAGGTTGATCACAGACAATGGGATGTGTTTTAGGTTTGATGAATTTAACAATTTCTGCAACACATATGGTATTACTATTTCTTATGTTGCCCCTTACCACCCACAAGCAAATGGTCAGGAAAAATCAAGTAATAAAAGTCTTTTGAAAATCATAAGAAGGATACTAGATGGAAATAAGAAGGCGTGGGATTCAAAGTTGAGAATGGTTGTGTGGGCAGATAGGATTACTATAAAGAAAGCAATTGGAAAGTCTCCATTTGAACTAGTGTATGGGACACAAGCCAGGATGCCATTGCAAAACCTTTTACTAGTTTATAATTTCATCCTTTAGGAAGATTTAGATATTCTAGAGCCAATGGAGGAAAGGATGGAGTGGCTTGCAGAACTTGATGAAATAAGGAGAATGGATCGAAATAAAAATGTGAAGTTACAATCACAGATGAAATACCTTTTTGATAAGAAAGCCAAAGATAGAAAATTAAAGGTGAATGATTTGGTACTAATGTGGAATGCTAGATGCCAGGAGAAGGGAAAGCATGGAAAATTTGAAGCCTTATGGTTAGGTCACTTTTTTATCATTGGTAAAGGAGGGGAGGACTCTTATTATTTACAAAACATGTCAGGTGAAGAACAAGAATTTCCAATACATGGGAAATTTCTAAAGCACTTCTTTTCATGAAGAATACTAGAGGATTAGGGATTTCCAATGCATGGACAATTCTTAACAAACCTCTTAAAATGATCTATTTTCCATGCACAGTAGTTTAGGAAATAAAAAAGGGACTAGGACTTGCCAGTACATGGACAATCCTAGAATTCCTTCATTAAAAAAAATGTTTATTTCCATGTACAATAGTGTAGGATCATTTCCATCTCCATAATTTTTCACCTCCATATCCATTTCCTTTCCATCCTCACCACATTTTCATTTTTCATATCCTCTGAAAAACTTGGTCTGCACCTAGAGATATTTTGGATTCTTGCAGTGATTAGTAAATCACTCACCCCCAACTAGAGCCATTGTTAGAACCAAAATTTTCATAAAAAAATTCTAAGGGATTTATTAATTAAAATCTAAAATTCCCAATAACATTTTCATAAAAAGTCACATTACTGCCATTCATAATGTCAATTTTTCCCTTTACCGTGATATCACTACCATATTGGCTACCCCACATAGCCCTCACATCATACCTCTCTACCACAACTCATTACAAAGTACCTCGTAGTATGACGGTAAAAGGAGCCCCTACTATACACTATCACCTTCACCCTTTACCGCTATACCTTGGGGGGTCAAGACATAGCCTATAGTAGAGCAGTACACTAAAGAGTAGTAATAAAAGGATATTGTGGTACTACAAAGGGTCAAAACATAGCCTACGATAAAGTAGTATACTAAAGAGGAATACTAGGAAGACACCGCGGTACCGCAGGAAGGCAAAAGGTGACCTGCGGTAGAGCGGTATATTGAATATATGTACCAAGGAGACACAATGGTATTGCAGGGGAGTAAAAAGTAACACGAGGTAGTGTGGTAAATTGTCCATTGGATCATTTAAAGCTTACCAATCATATCAATCAACATCAGAATATAAAATTGAACTTGATACAAAGATTTGAATTGTGCGAATTTATGATTTAGGAGTAAATGCATCTTGGTGCTAAAATACATGAAGTAAGTTAAGAATTTTTCAAAACAGCTAAAACTAAGTTGCACTAGCTCAAAATGCAAAAGTAAATGAATTCTTCAAAGCGAATTTCATCATTAGATAAGTTTTTCTCATCACCCTCTGTGAATTTTATAAAAATGGCACCAAAAAAGGCTGACGCAAGACCTAAAAAGGATGAAGCCAAAACTAGTAAACCCTCCTTACAGTCCCCATTCCTTTCTCTATTACCTAGTTCATTTGACAAAGGACCCAAGAAGGTTTTTAGAAATTTAGTTCAAGGATGTAGAGACCCTATTTTTCCTTAGTTGGGTTGGAACCTCTATTGGTATTTCTATCAAAATAGGAATGATAAGGTTTCGGCATCAAACCCATGGACTCTTGATTTACCTAAACTAATTGTTCCCAATATTTTCATTGATATTGAGCTAATTAAAGCCCTATCCCTTAGCTACCATGCCTCGACTAAAATTTTCAGGCTTCCAAATGGTGGGCATTTAGTTGATGTCTTAAGGGATGCTATTATCAAGTGTTTTAACCTGAATAAACAAGTTGTAGCAAAGGTAAATCTAGTGAAACTAGAGCAGGAGTACAAGAGGCTAAAGAGACCATATAGAAGTGATGAGCTCCCCCTACATATGAAAAGGGGTGATAATAACAGAATAATCCCCATCCCTTCCTCTAAAATGGAGCCTTTCCCAGTTTCAAATTTTTAGTTTTATTTTAAAAACACTTATCATGCATTGTGTCAAGTATTAGGGATAGACGCAGCGGAAAATATGTCAATGGGGTTGATGAGAATGGCCATGATAGTTCAACACCCTAAGTCAAATGTAGAATTTTATTTCGCATCTATAATTAAGGAGCAAATACATGAGGATTTGTTACAGGTCAAAGAGGCTAAGGCTCCCATTTCCTTTAGGAAGTATTATTTGTTATGTCATTTAATCTTGTACAAGAATAAAATGAAATGGACTAGAAGGATGAAGTTGTGTACACAAGAGAATGGAGTAAGACTCCCTATAAAGAACTGGTGTTACATTTGGGATAGCAAATGTACAAAATGTGATTTTGTTGTGTTTCAAGATGACTTTGTTGTTAGATTGATAGCTTCCCTTGGTTACCCAACACCAAGGTTACCTGAATCATTGATGAATATAATGAAGCCTATACAGTATAAGCCATACCTTGGTCATACTCATAATTATGGCGATTCATTCTTTATGCCACAATACACTATTATCAGAGTATACGGCTGTAATCAAGCAACACATATCTTGCCCAAATTGGTACCTGTAAGAGTATGTTTTCTGGAGTTAATGTGGCATATGCTCTGGATGGAACATGATTTGATGAGGAATTAGAGGAAAGGAACATTCTTGCCTGATTTGACAATATTTTAAGAATTGGCCATTGGATCTAATATGCTAGAAGAATTGTAGAGGTTCATGACCATTAATTATCCCCTCAAGTCTAGAAAGGAAAGAGTCTATGACCCAGAGGGTCATATTAATATGATCAGAAGGAATTTGTAGATAAAGAGGGCCATATCTCATGAATTTGACCCTGAGGAGGATGTCATAAGAAATTTGGTGTATTTTGCTAATGTACTGTAGACAAGAAAAAGGTGGATAATTATGATGAAGTGGGAAAATCAGAAGAAAGAGAAGGATAGAAGCTTCAAATGGTTTTTTGCTGATGAACCTAATCCCTTGAAAATAATGCAGATGATTCTTAATAAGTTTGATGAGTTATACAAAATGGCCCAAGATGAGGGGTTGATTCCACTTCCCACACCTCACCAACCATATCATGAAGCATCCACATCATGAACATCACCTCCATCACCTGCACATCTATCCCCTCCATCTCCCACTCATGAACCATATGACAAGAGACAGAAGACCGAGTCATTGGTTGATTATTGCTCAAGTGATGATGAAGAAGAAGAAGCAGTCATAACTCTAACTAAAATGAAGGAGGTAGCAGAGCAACAAAAATTCAAGAGCCTCATGATCCTAAGATTAGACTTTCAGATGAGGGAGCTAATGAACTTCAGGAGGATGAGAGGGTAGTGGCCTCTCTAAGGTTTATGGAAGATGATGGTTTTATCCATACCAATGAATTTAAGGACTTTTGGATTAAGATAAAGATGAAAAAGTTTGATGAAAGATTGAAAATCAATCTTATAGGAGCTAATGAATCAAAGAAGGCTGAGATCTAGGCTCAGACATTTACAAAATTAAATGTTGATAACATCAATGTCACCCCCCAGGAGGCAAGAGAACTAGTATTGAAAAGTGATATGCTGATTATATCGGGGATGGAGCTATCCAAAGTGTTTTTTCTAGATCAGATCAGAGCATAGGATGATCCTATGTTAGTAGCAAAATTTGATTCAGAGGAAGGTGTCTCAGGAACATGGTATAATCCAACTACCCAAACACTTTCTTTGTGGACAAAACAAAAAAAAAAAAGGAAGCTTCAATTCTTGGATGTAGTGCAAGAAATGAGGGGGTTAGCTATGGTGAGAATAATGAAAGACACGACTCCCACAATGGCTGCAACTATAACCATGGATTCTGCAATGTTCACTAAAGATGTGGTAGAAAATATGGAAAAAAATATTAATGAATATGAGAAGAGATTAAAATTGCCAAATGATGAGGTGAAAAAATTATTTATTGAGAATGTGAAGCTAAAACAATAGTTGCAGTAGGCAACTAGAGTAAGAGAGGATGACTTAATTGTCTATCACCTACCTACCCAGGCAGAGGATCCATAAATACAACAATTGAAAGATGAAATTACTAAACTGAAGAAACATAACATGGAGGATGTCAAGAGGTTCTAAGGAAGATATTGGAACATAGAATTGGGATATTGAAGGAGAAGATAGGTGGATTACATTAAAGCTTTAGCGATTTGATAAAAGCTTTGGAGTAGATAGATGCTAACTCCCCTATCCTTGAAGAGCTCCAGAAGAGGTGGCAACCAACCTATCACATTCTGACTACTCTGTGCAAATCCAAAAAAAGGGATCCAGATGCCCCACCAAGACTCAAACCTACACATGAAATGGTAAAGGGTGTAATTGAGGTGTATAAGTATTTGGTAGATATAAGGAAGAAAGTGGATAATAGGAGGATTGCATTTGACTCTATTAAATACATCCTCAACCCTTCGATCTTAAAAGATGATAATTAGTTGAAAGGAATGGATGAATGGAGAGAATAATTTGATCAAATGATTCCTAAATGCTTAACATGTGTATAGGATGATGGGGAGATTAATCTCGACAAATTTCATACTTTACTTGGTGGGATTGTCATACTGGGCAGTGGATACACAAAGTTCGTGGTGGATGTCAAAAATCTCCTATATAATAGATGGAAAGGCCACCTTACAAATTTCACAGCTACACAAGAATTCGAATGGCGTAGTGATCTGACGATTAATAAATGGCAAGAGAAATACTTGAGCTCTAATGAGGATTGATTATGTGCATCATGAAGAGGAAATATCATACAATAAAAACTTTGAATAGGTCTTAGGTGACCACGGGCTTTTACTCAAAGATTAATGGATTAACGCACATGTTTATTGTTAACTTTCTTTAGTTATGTTTAATTTCATAATTTTGTTTTGTTATCAAAAGACATGTCCTTTGGTCTAAAGTTTGTTGCCTCTCGTATAAATAAGAGAGACCAAGACCAAAGGAAGGTATTAGATAAGATATAGGAGAAAATAATAGGTGAATAGGGATAGATATAATGATTACATTTCAAAAGACCATGATGCATGTATAAATTTTGAAGAAGTCAATAGAAGAAATCTAATTTTGTGGTCTATTCTTGGTATCAATTATTTGTTGGAATTATTCAATTATTTTGTTGTCTCCATTTTAATGCTTCTTTGTTATTTAAGTTGATATATCAAGTATATATTCAATTTATCAATTCACATTTGTTGTATCTTTGTGATGTGATTAATTGGTTTCCCTAGAAGAATTAAACATACTTCTAGTCAATCACAATAATCTGGAAGTGTTAATCAGATCGATAAGAAAAACCACATAGTTAGGGTTGTCAACATGTCTTCAATATGCTGTTGTTTGTGTTCTTGCATAATTTACTCAATTGGTCCTTTCAAGAGAAGATTAAATCCTTTTGATAAATTATAAGTAACTTGGTTGTGTCGGTTGGATCCATAAGTAGAGTTTGACAATCATTTACTTGCACGTTTATACAAGTTATAAACCAATACTACTATGCCAAACAGTCTGAGTTATTGCTAATGCAGGTCACATATTCAAGATCTTCATTCAACTTGATCTACCTAATAAGGCACTGGTAGTATCCTTTTCATCATTTAGTTTTAACTAGTTTATTTTCAAAATCTTACTTCAGTTAACTGAACATATTCATAAACTCCAACTTGACATTTCTTATACAATTTGTACCAAATAGGTCTGCATCCCTCCACTTCCAATTTCCATTGTGGATAGATTGCTTAAGTAGGAAACACACAATTTAAGTTTGCTCCATTTGCATAGGTATACCCACCAAGGTTTGGCAGAGCCTGAAGAGAAGGTTTAAATACACCATTGGGCCTTGTACGTTAGCCTAAAACATACCAAGAGCTTGGAAACCTCTTGTGGTTTCTCAACCAACGTTTTTGAGAATGAACAGGAGCAGAGTTTTTAGGAGAAATAGAAACTAGATGTTCGTGACATTCAAAGGTTGGTTCTTTTAAAATGACTTCATTAATAGTAGGGGAATTATCAATGGTTGGATTTTCTTGTTCAATAAGGGTTTCCCTAGGGGAAGAGGGACAATTGAGGTTCTCATGACTTTCATCGATTAGGTTTTCTAACATCAAAGTATCTTCTTCACAACTAGGAGACATACTAGAATAAGAAAATGTATGATTATCATGGTCATTTATGATTACATTCCTTTGTCCCATATGTCTTCCAAAATAGGATAAGTAGGGGAAGGAATATAAAGAGGGTCATTATAGACTTTAAATATTTTATCATCTAACACCAACCTATTATCCTCAGTTTCAAAAACATTCTCACAAGAAAAAGATGAATTGAAACTAGGTAAGGTGATGTTTAGAAATATGTCTATGATCTCATTCTCTTGTGCTATAATATCTTCCCAAGGGGGAGGAGGAGAAGGACAAGCAATAATTTCATGATTCTCAATGATTGCATCTTCTTTCACCAAGATACCTTTGTCACTAAAAGGAGAGGTATCAGGAGAAGAAAAATTATGATCATCATGGTTATCTATGCTTGTATCCTCTTCTATCACATCATTCCCAAAAATAGGAGAGATAGGAGGGGGTGTAGGTTTAAGGCAAACGTCAAAATTTTCACTCTCTGGCACTAAGAGACTCTCATAACTAGGTAGTGTATTGAATGAATGATTAACATGCTTGTAGACTAACTTTTTCTTTGCAAACTTGGAAAAGATAGATACTAACATTGGTGAAAATTAATCTATGCTAAAATGGAAAGAGACTTAAAATGCAATGTAAAGGCCTAGAATGAAATGTGTAAATGCAGTTTTTAGATTTCAAACAAGGTAATTTAATGATTACACTATGCAACAATTTGAAAATAAAGTGTTGTGAATGCAATTTTGGAATTAAGAAATGAATGAAATGAAGCAATTTAAGCTAGATCTAGTGAAATGCATGCAACAAAAACTCAGCCAACTAAAACAAATAACTATTGACAGCAAACCAAAGTGTAGAAACAAGGTTTTTAGTGCTATAAAAGGCAATTTTAGGGTTGATTTGGGACTAATTCTCCTAGAGGGGCATATGAGTCCCAATCAAGGTATTTTAGGGGTTGAAATGATAAAAAAATGCAAAACACAGAAATCCCAAAAAGTAGGAAAAACAACTTGTACTGGGACTAAATCACCCAGAGGGGCATATGAGTCCCAAATTAGGGTTTTTGCATCATTTTCAGCAAATTCTGAGTTGTTTCTAGGTTTTATGGTTAGGATGATGTCTTGGCTAAGTGCAAATGTAGATTTCAGATGAAACTCAATGATGCAAGATGCAAAAATGCAACATATATGCACTTTCACTAATGCAAGATTTGGAAACCCTAGATGCCAATTAACTAATACAAAAACTTATAAAAAATTAATGCAAGCTAGATCTCGGATTATGATGCAATCCAAATCAAAAAAGGGGTGTTCACATTGGGTTCACCAAAATGTAATAACTGAAATAGGGTGCCCCACCTTTGAGGAATGAAGCACAAGGGTAGGGTTCCTATTTCACACTTGTTACACTCAAGGAAACCTTAGAGATCTCAATCTGAATATAGAAAGGGGTAAAGAGATCTTCCAATAAGGTATCCTAGGGTGTGATTAAAGACCATAAGGGATTCATTACCAAGCTAGGGCTTAAAGACAAGAAATGAATGTAAGATGCAAAATACTATGAAAAACCTAACTAAATGACATAGGAAATGAAACTGAAATACAAAATAAAGGACTAAGAATGAACATAAGTGTACCTGGAAGAAGGGTGAGGTAAGAACAAGCTTCAAAATCCTAAAATATTATTATTTAATTCTCACTGGGACTCATATGCTAGTTTGGGCGATTTATTCCTAGACTAGGGTTTCTGTGCCAAAACTAGAATATGTGAGTGTATGATCTGGATCTCTTGAAATTTGGAAAAAGCCTTGTATTAGGACTCGTATGCCACACATGGTGTATCAGTCCCACTCTACTCTTTTTGAGGGTTAAGGCCTGAATCTGCACTCCTATCTCTGCTCTTCCTTCCATACTTCATTTTCGGATCTGGAACCCTGATTTGCAACTTGTAGGTGACTTTTTGTGAAGATAACAACCTTGTGACAACTTTATGAATTTATTCAACCTTGCAACCTAATCTTCAAAGGATATTCAAGCCTCAAGATACCTAGATCTACAATAACACATGTAGAGAGAAGAAAAAACTTATTGATTATTAGGAAATAGGGGTTTGCCTTGGTCAAACCCCATTTAGGTAATTAAACCTTGTGATGAAACAATGAAACATGAACATGAAACATGAAATATGAAACATAAACAATGATACCTTGAATGATGTCTTGAGATGTAAATCAACAATCTAACATGAAGTGGCCATGTAGAATGTAGATCTTGAACTTGAACTTTGATATGAAACAATGCTTGTAAATGGATCTTCAATGCTACATCACAACACTAGCTCAATAACATGCTTGATGCTTGATGATCTTGACATGATGATGGATCTTGAATTTTTGCAACAAATGATGAAGAATTCTGCCCTTGAATGCCTTAGAAATGTTCTTGAATGATCTCTTGACACTCTTGCGAAGTCTTGGAATGCTTAGGTGAAATAATGATTTGATACCTTGTTTATATAGGCAATCCCTCTAATATCTCGTTTATTAGATCCCAAACGCCAGCATTCATGAAATTTGAACTTAAAACCCTAATTTCTCGCTCAAAACCTTTAAAAGGGGCCAAATGGGACTCATACACCACTTGTGGCATATAGGTCCCATCTAGATGGCATTCATACCCCCAAGGTGGCATATGGGTCCCACCAATCTTTTTCAATTAGAGGAAATGTCGGGGAGTTGAGAGATTAAGTATATTTGTTGATCTTGTTGAGATTTTGATTGAAATAAGCCTTGAGATGCATAATATAGGGTCTTAGGGGCCTATAAATGATGATATGAAGGTCATAAATTCAAGAGGGCCCAAAAATTAATGTGAAGGGGAAAATAAATACACTTTACAACATTAAATTAAGGAAAAATTAGGTCTATTTAGCTTAAAAGGGCCCTGAATCGAATGTGAATGTGGAAAACACATTACAACACTAAATCAAGGTGAAATTAGGTCTATTTTAATATTAATCATCCCCAAATTAAGTGTGAAAATGTAGAGGGATACTTTTTACATTGCTACAATTGTATTAGGGGTCTAGGTCCTTTCCCGGATTACTTAATCAAAAACAACATATGATGTTTGAAACATTTTTCTTAATGAGCTGATTCCAACACCATTGGTAATACCATTGATGATTGCTCTTATATCTTTCTTTGTTACTCACCCCACTAGACAAGTGGTGCTCCTACCAAATAAGTGGTTGAGCTTTCATAATCCTCATGCTACTCTTGCTGAATAAGTGGTTGAGTTTTTACTTACTTTCATGTTATGCTTGCTGAATAAGTGAAGGACCTTTCTTTGGCTCGGTTAGCTTTCCGCCAAGTGCTTTCTTGCAATTTGTAATTCTCACTAAAGAAGTGGATGTTTCCTTCATGTTTGAAGTTTTCATACTCACCCCACTAAACAAGTGGCTCATTCAGTAGCATAGCATTGTAACCTTACCACCGTATACTCTCACCTTTTCCACATCGAGATCTGGGTGTTTTGAAAGTGGGAAGGAGTTTACTACAGTTGGGTATCTTTAATTATTGGCTAATGCTAACGAGTTGTGAAGTTTCGGAAAAATTAAGGATGGGTTATTACAACTAACCTCAAAACCAACTACATATGAGAAAGTTCCCAAAACTTCTTTTTTTTTAATTAAACTAATATAATATTATTAACTACAAACTAACACATTAGATCATAAACATAATAAAAAGCACAAATAGAATTAATTTCAAAAACTCAATTTAATTTAATAATAATAAACATCTTATTGCATTATCCTAAAAATTGACTAATTATAACTTGATTTCTCTATTTTAAATATTCAATTTATATTTATATTTGAAACTTGCTGCAAACGTTCACAAAATATTACTTATAGAAGAATTAAATCTACGAGTAATTTTTGCATGGGCATGTTTTAATTCTAACAATAATAATTCAATTTTGTTACTCATATACTTTCTTAATCTAACTAATGTTAGAGACAGTCAAAATGACCACTTTTTTTGTTTTTAATTAATCATCATAGAACTTTTATGTAACAGTAGCTATTGACTGATATATAGTACACGGAAGTTCTTAAACTTTTTTTAGTATGTTTTAATCGGAAATACTAATTAAAGCGGTAATAATTCATAAAACCGATTCCATGTTCTTCCTCTTCAATATAAGTTTGTGCATGTTTGGAAACTTTTCTGCACATTCTGAATAATTTTACTAAATTTTTTATCCACTTCTTGTTCATATTTATTTTCCATTAGAATTTAGCCAATAAACAAACTGGTATTTCATTTCATAAAATCAACAAAATGATAGTGAATTTCATACACTGAAGAGAGTGGTCTTCAACTTATTGACATGCCATTGAAACAATACTACTTGAGGCTATTTTCCAGAATTGGGCATATACCTACGAATCACACAATAAATAATTTTCTGTGCACAGAGAACAAGAAATCAACAATAAACAATAAACGATTTTCTAATGTTGTTAGTAACCCAGCTTTCCTGTTTGGTTGTATTTGCAGTAGCCATATCAATGTCCATATCCACAGATACCAAACGAGCATTTCTCCCGATGACAAGAATTGGAGCAACTTCCACAGTGAGAATTGTCATTCAAAAGGTTTGTGCACTTTCCTCCACAGCAACGTAAGCCAGAACCACATGCATGCCCACATGATCCACAGTTAACTGGATCAGAAGATACGTCAATGCAATACCTCTTCGAGCAGCACGCCCAGTTACCGTTTGAGTAACCGCGAGCATTAGCAGAACGAGCACATAGCCCTGGATCATTACCACACAAAACCTCTACTTTTCTACCTCTGCTATTATAATTTCTTCTCAAGAACATAGAATGACTGCCCAGGGAACTCACTTCTCTACACTCACATCCTCCATTTCCCAGAACTATAGCCACAACTATCAGGACTGAAACTGATAACCCGATTTTGAATACCATTATTTCAGACAAGGTATTACTACGTGTAAACCTCTAGAAAAAGTTGGTCTTTTTAAGAAGGCCGCCTCAGCTTGGAATTTGGAAAACCAAGAAGAAAAGGATGAGTTGTCTTTCCAACGCTATGCACTATTTATAATGCCCAATAACTTCACAGGACGAGGAAGATGTTAAGATTACGTGCCTTGGTTGAGTTTGGTCGGGGATGGTTGCCGTATTGGCTACAGTAAAGCAGTTGACCTGGGGAAACGAGATAAATTCCAATACGTAACGAGTTAGAGTTAGGCTTAGGGAGTGACAATGTTGAATGTTCACTAGAACGTATTGTGGTGGGTCAACTTCCATATAGGTATATCCGAATCCAAATTAGCTAAGTAGTTCATTACTTCTATCATTTACATGCAAAATCTTTGTGTGAATGAGGAAACTGCAAAGAAATATATTTCTTGTGATGCACGGGAACGATGGGGTAACGTTGGCGACTAGAAAGAAAATATCTTACGAATTATTTAGTGGAGATTAAATCACCATTGCAACTTTTTAGCCAATTTTGATTCGGATATATACGGAATTGAATAATGACAATACCATCGATGAGTGCCTTGTTAAAATATTCTCTTGCCTATGTGCGACAAGCCTTAAATGGTGCCCACTATTTACTTTGCCCAGCTTTACTGGTATGCTATTTGTCCCGTGCCTGCCTACTCATTGTTTCCTCACCACTCGCTCTTGCCTGTTGAAATATTCTTACGGCTTGAGATCCTACTACGACTATCAAGTGTCAACCATGTCTATTTAATGGATCCAAATGATAAATCCTATATGGTTATTTTTTATTGCATCACGGAGTGCATTCCTCAGAAAAATAACTATTGGCCAAAGTGTGATATCTTAACAAAGCATCACGGACACTTTTTTCCAAAGTAATTTGGTCTAAATTTAGCTGCTTTGAGTATATATTTGTAGCTTGCAGCAGAGACTCGTTGCCATTGCTAGTAAATGATACGTGGTGATTTTTAATTACATCACCCAATGCCTTTGTATCATCGAATTATTTTGAGGGTTATTTGCCCACTTGTCAAAATGTGATACAATCATTGATCTCTTCCTAGCACTTTAATCAATGGTCCACTTTAAAACTTGTTCAAAGAGGTTAATGAAAGTTGAGGCTTACATTAATAGACAATCTTCATAAGATGCAAACTATTTGCCCTTGCTAAATCATTTAATAAGGTCCTAGTCTTGTAATTCAAATGAACATTCTTTGTAAAAGAAATTTATTCACATTCTTTGTAAAAGAAATTTATTCAAGTTAATTCTATTAGCATTTCAGCTGGTAAAAAGTGATTCTCACATTCAAAAGTCATGTTTTTTTTTGTTATTTTCTATATAAAAAGATTTTAAGGTATGTTCAAGTAATGAGGTCTATTGCAATTAGTTGACTAAACCTTTCATGTCACTTGTGCTAAAGCTTTAAAAATTATTGTGTTGTAAAATTAGTTTGAGCGGTGAACATGCAAACTTTCACTTCAAAGAGAATTGGGTTTTGTTCATTTGCATCAAGCAAGGGTATTTTACATTAAATTTTGGTAATTCATAACCCTAGAGAAACCGTATCTTGCATTTACAATGTCTCCCTAATAATCAAAGAGGCTCACTTCATAGGATTTGATAAAATAATCTCTTGGGGTGCCCTAAAAGTTTAAGAAGACTTTAATGCAAAATGGTTTTTATTGATCAATTACAAGATGCAACATCTTATATTAGAGAAATTGGTATTCCTAGCACAAGGTGACATTTGTTTGAATAATTATTAATAAGTCCTTTCAACCCAAGCCTATAAGTAATCCCAATGAATTTAACTTTGCAAAATTAGAAGTATTGAATTGTTTCTTATTTCTTAAATGAAGAAATAAATTATTTTCATAAAAAATTGACCCTAATACCAAGGAAGTCAAAACTATTAATGAAAGGTTTTTTTTATAATAAAAAAGAATTAATTAGAGCTAGTTTGAACTTGAACACTAATTCAAACTAGAAGATTGATTTAATAGAGTTGTTTACAAAATACCAAAAAGATAGGCATAACTATAGGATAAAATGGATCCCAAATTATAGACATAAAGAAAAAATAAATTCAAGGTTCTTGAAACCCACTCTAGAGGATTATTTAGAGCCCTTTAACATTGGAAAGTTTGAAGGATATTTCAAGGTAGTATATCAAGCATTATGTCAAGTCTCGGGTATCTATTACAAGTAGAAAATATAGATAAGCATGATGATACTTGCAGAAAACATAAAAAAATATCATGTCAATAGGTTGTTTGACTACAAGTCACTTATTGTAGAGAACTTACATAAATCAATGGGAAGTTTCAGAAGGAGTGATTTTCCTCTTACAATTAGGGGTAATTATTTTTATGGCACATCTTGTTACATTTTTTTCTAGTGGGTGGTTTAAAGGCATTAAGTGAGAAAATTGTGTAAAATCTAGCTCCAAAGGGATATATCTTACTAGTTTAGATGTGAACTACACACTTGAAAATGCATATGTAAACTATAAACTATTACATATTTGAATATTTATTTATCATTCCTATTTTGAAAAAAATAGTATCATAGAAGGAGATTAGCATATTGGTTTGCCATGTTTCTTAGAATCCTTGCGTTTATTCTAAAAAAAAGGAAAATAAATCACAATTGGGGTGATTGGTTATGCCATTATAATTACATAGTTATAAGAGTGTATGGTGATCTAATAGAAATCCATATTTTTTTCATGTATGTACATGATAGGGTTACCAGTCTAGAAAATATATGGACATTGTATGAAGTAGATATGTTCCACTTCAAGCAATTAAAAAAGGTCACTTTTCTACCTTCTTAAAGTATAAAATAGAAGATTTTTCACCATCCTTGGTAGAGAGCAATATAATATTTTTCTAGGGATGATCACAACATTAAGAATACAAGTGGAAGAGGAACTAAATTATGATCATGAGAGTTTCACTAACAACATAGAGAGTATAGTCAAACTAGGTTTTGAACATGAATATTTTGATCTTAGAGAAGAATTAGTGAGGAACTACCCAACCTAGGTTAAGAGAGATGCAAGGGGAGTAAATTGGGGAGGTTAATGATGACAATGATGAGAAAATTAAATTATCCAAAATATAAGAGATAATTCAAGGATATCAATAACCTAGTGGAAAGGGTAAAGGGTTTTATTAAAAATATGGATACCCTTAAAAAAATACCACGTAGGTTAACATCTTCTAGACCTAGAGTACCTACCCCAATATGAAAAGAGAAACAAGGTAAATAATAAGAAACAAATATGATGAAGGATAATTCTAATAGTGTATCACTTGTAATACCTCTAGGTCCTCTTGATTAAATATATTTCTAATCATCCCATGTGCAACCACTAGTTGGTTATGTCGAAAGTAAGGAAATTGGTGAGTATATCCTAGAATATTTGAGGGAAGTATACAAAATTATACCCTCTCCAAGAAAATAACACTAAAATTTCATGTCACACATGTTCACAATTAGTGACATTCATAAAAGTGAGACTACTATCATGCAAGCTATAAATAAAAATGCATGTGAATAAGTCTTATTACATAATGAATTTTTAGGATTGAGTTTAAATTTTTAGTCTTGAGAATGAAGCTCACATCCTAAATGGAAAAGAGCTAGTTTGGAGAAAAATTTAATATCACTCTTGATGAACAATATAATGTTCAACGAATTATAGAAGAAATAGACATGAAGGTTGATAAAATCACTCCTAAATAAGGAAGGTATACTTTCCAAGATAATGGTTATCTTTTATTCCCTAGATAGGATATATGACTGCAACTATTGCATTGGATACCATAAGAAGAGACACAAGATAAGGGAATTTTTTAATAATGAAGAGTAGACTAATTGGCTCTAAGTTTCACCATTGGTTCAAGATATTTTGATAATATGGTAAATTATCTCTAATCATGGAAATCCCTAATTCTATACCATTCGTCAGTAATGATGTTGGAAACTAATGATGAGAAACAAGGGAGATAATTTTACCCCAAAGGATGCAAGTTTCACTATGAATATAGCTATGTTTAGGGAGGGTATGACTAAGAAATTATAAGCCTACTATGTGAAGTTGACAAAGGATTAGGCTATATTATTGAATGAATTAAAAAAATAAAGAGCCGCCCTTGATAAGTTCAAATTTAAAATTTAGGGGTAAAATACATCACCCCATTAAAGACCCTATGATGAATAATAGGATGAAGGTGAACTACTTAAGGAAATTTATAAACTAAGAGAGCAACTCCCAAAAAATAGGGAGTTGGAGACTAAGCTTAGCAACAATGCTAGGGAAAATATTAACCTACTAATAAAAGATATTTTCAAGGAAAGTATGACCAATAGAAAGAGGTATGTAATAAGTGGCTTCCTAGAGTCTTAATAAAAAAATAATCTATAGGAATGCCAAATATGGTCCACCTTACCCTACATTGATCTTACCTATCTTCAAGGCTTCAAAATTATTGAGTGTTGTATGTATATTTATTATTCAAATAATATGCATACTCAAGATAAGAAAAAAATATATTTTGGTGTATTAGTAAATGCAAGATTATATATTCTACATGAAATAGAGAATTAGATAAATCATTTGGACATATACAAGAATGGATATGGTCAAATGGTGACACAACTTTGTTAAACCCTTCTTAGAAGAAAAAAATGTTGATCCTACTCCATGCGGTTTGAAATTAGATAGATTTCTTAAGCTAGAGATGTGAATGAAGAATTTTGTTAAAAAGGAAATAGTAGAATTAGATTTTAGGAATGCTTCCAATATTAATAAGTTAAAGAAAATCTTGGAAACTAAAGTTTTAATTAATGAAAATTATGAATATGGATAAGCATATATTTATTCTAAGTTACATATTTAATTATTCTTTCTAATTGGTATGATATTTTTTACATCCATCCTTCTAAATATTTATATTTGAATGAATTCTTATAAATAGAAACAATAAAGTTTGTTTAGGTCCACCCCCCTAGTGCCTGGCTAGTTGAAGCTTAATTTTGATACCTCGTCCAAACCTGACCCAAGTCGACCGGGTGGGGGTGGGGTTATCTGTGACACCATAAGGGGAAATTAATTTGCGCCCATGCAGTCAACTTGGGGGTCCCATATTTTAGTTTTTCCAAGGTGGAATTTACCTTCCACGACATTCAAATTTCCATGGAATTTAGGATCTCTAATTTGGTTATTGAGGGGGACTCTAGAAACACAGTTCTGATGCTAACTAGGAAAGTCTCTCTGTACTGGACTCTCCAGGACCCTGTGGCCTCAACTCACAATCTCATGATTTACCTTGGAAATTGTAGTGTTAATCATATGTATAGGAGTGACAATAAATGTTTCAATTTCTTAGCGAATCTTAGAGATTTTACTCTAAGTTTAGTAAAATCGGATAATATCCTCTATTTCCCAAGTCAAGTGCTCGAATTAATTCAACATGATGCTAAAGTATTATCCCAAATATATTGATCTAGATATGATGTCACCTTGTATTGATAGTTGCCACACTCTTCAATTATGGAAATTTAAGCCTGATAAGCATTCTATGTATATTTAATTTTATTTGCAACTCTTGTTTTCATATAGCCATTTCTACTATTGGTGCTTCCTTGCTCTAAAACTTGAGCTTTTAGTGATGAGAGGGGATTTAGTTCAGGATGAACCTACCAATTGCAATGGATGGAAGCAAGACAAGGAGGTTTGGGCCATTCTAGAATGAGGAAAGTTGGCTTCATATGTGAAGGGGATGTATGGGAATAACCCCATGATTTCTTTGGAGTTCGCCAATTCTCGGGTGGAGGGAACTATTATTGTTAGAGGGGTATCTTTCATGGTGATCCCTAAGCTTATTGTGGAGGTTACAGAGCTATCCTTAGATGGGATTTGCATTCCTCATAAGTCAAAAATACATTACCAAGAAGACATGAAGTGGTTCTTGAAAGAGGATGAGAGGGTGAATAGCTTGTAGAATGGCTTTAACCATGTGGACCTGCCTGGCATCTAGAGCACTATTGTTGAAATCCTCATAAGGTATGTCACTCTAGAAGGGAATTTTTGCCACTTCCATGCTCATATTTTCCCTATGCTTAATCATCTTAGGTATAATATCAAGATAATTTTTTCCTTTTGGCCCTATCTTTGCTTAAGCAATCTATTAGAAGTGTCCAAGATAAATGCGAGAAATTACCCATACACTAGGGCCTTATCTTTCATTTATGCAAGCTTCATTTTATGTTGCTTCCCTCCCCTACCTCTATGTTCAAGAACACTTTGACAATCCATGACCCCATTAATCTCCCTATGGACCCCAACCCCTCTGCTATTATTGATGAAACTCATGTGGCCATTCACCACAACACCTGAGCCCAAGGTAAAGCCCCTAGGAATGATAAAACCCCCTTGTATCCATCAAATGCACCCCTCTATTGGAACTGTAGACATGCAAAATTAACATTATACATTCAATTAGGTCCATTCATCAAGTAAACCAGGTTTCACATTCATCCACTCATCAAATTAATCAAGTTCACTTTCATTCATTCATCAGGTAAACTCATTAATTTCAATCTCCTAAGGTCATTAATTTAAAATTAAATAAACTTTATCATCAACATTTTAATTAAATAAACCAAACTTTATTTAATTAAAATCCAAATGCATATTCCATCCCTCTTTGATTTAAATAAATCAAAATATTTGAGTCAAATTGGTCAAAATCATCTAAGCACCATTAAGCTAATCTAATCCTGATTAAACTAACCTAACTACCCATCACATCCTCTAGATTTTCCCACTTGCACCAATAAATCAATTTATTGATTTATTAAAATCAGCATTTTCCATCAACATGGCATCTTTGAGGAATATTCCCTCAAGTTTGAATTCAAAATCAAGTGGAAATGTACATCCAACAAAGCAATTAATGTCTCTTACATGTCCCCTTGCACAAGTCAAACTCAACATTAACTCTCAAATTCAAATTTGAAATCTCCCTCTCTTTGACACATTGACCAAAATGTGCTCATCCTCCAGCCTATCACATGTTGACAAGTGGCCTCATCTCATTTGTCCAATCTTAGTCCCACATTCATCCATTTGGCTATTTCTCTCATCAAAATAATCTATAAATGAGAAGCTTCATTCTTCATCAAATCCTCCACAACTTGATCTACAAAGCTTATGCAAAGTCATTCTCTTAAACTGAGAACTGATTTTGTCCATCCACTCCATCTTCAAGGCATTTCATCATTTAGCTTATCTTAGCAAGGATTGGGAAAGGGCTTCTTTCCATAGAAGCACCAATCCACTATGGGATAGGGTTTAGTCATGTTCTTATATGCTTACTTTTAATTGCTTTTGTTCTATTTAGTTTGCATTATTTTAGCATGGCTAAATATTTCATAGAGATACTAGTGTTACTTGCTTTAAACGGACTAACGATACTAGCGTGGTTCATTGTTTAAGGTTTGTGAAAATTAGTGTCTACAAAATGGCCCTAGAGGGAGGGAAGAAACTATATTTTGATTACCCAAATATCATTCAATATGAATCCTAAGATTCATTACTATGCTAACAATGTTCTCTTCTCTTCCATGTTATTTGCTTTTAATTATTTAGTTTGATAGATAGAATGCTGGTAAACTAATTTTGGCTCATGACTATTCTTTGTGATGCATTTTGAATGACTATCTAGGTTTAGATCTGCATACATGCGTAAATGATAATCCATTTTGTAGTAGTAATAGACAAGACTTATTCTAACTTTTCCATCTATGCTAATAAATAAGTTTCCTAGATTTTTATCATAATTTACTCCAGCTCTTTTCCATTAGTTCAAAATATTATCTTGGGTCACTGATCATCATGCGAGTTAATTTTATCAAATTCCTTTTGTTTGACGTTAACCACTCCCCAAATATGATTTGATAATTTTAATGGAGTTTATCCTCTCTGCATTGTGAAATGAAATGATAGGTGATCTTCGTGGAAACAAGCAAAAAATTTGACACTGACAGAATCTGTTTAAGAGTTTTGTGTGAGAAGAAGTAGCCAAGACTTGGTGTTTGATGCTGGCTAAGGCGGCCAACATGAGAAGTTACTTCATTTTTTGACAAAAATGGCCGACAGTCAAATCTACGCCAACTCTAAAATCGCCTTTGTCAAATTATGATACACACATTCACAGAGAAGGTAAGATTTAAATGCGAAGCATCGAAGGAAAGAATGCAATGCACCACGCGGAGGAGAGAAAAAGCGCATCATTCTCTCAACTTGAATAAGTTAAATGTTTCTTGTGGTCATTTTCAATAAAACAAACAAGTCTACGCATATCTTGCAATTATCTCCTTCCATGAGAATGCAGTTGTTTGAGGAATTCTGTCACACAGCTCATGTGTCTTGTCTATGCTTTCATAGCTTGCATTTTCTTGGAAGTTTCTAATGCCTCTTCTAAATCCATTTTGTGCATATCCTGCAATCAGCGTATTCCATGAGATAATATTTTCTTCAGGCATTCTATCAAGCGGTTCATGTACCTTGTCTATGATTTTGAATTTCTGCACACGTATCTACCAGGGATGAGCCATTTGAAGAACGCAGGAGAATCACACAACAAGAGAAGGAGCTGGTAGCATTTAATAGGAAACTTTACCCATAGCTTTGAATAATTAATAAGAAAGGGCGTGAGTTAGAGATATTATAGCTCCATGCCCATACAGTCTGCACACCTGAACATATTCCATTGTTACTAATGCACATTTTTTTTCTCAACACACACAATATGTTCATTTATGAGCATTTAAGTCAGTTCAACGTATTGAGTCGATTTGGTCTTTGTTAATTTCTTTGATTGTTGAATTTAGTTTTTACGCCTGCTAATCACATTTGCTTGAAAGTTTTTAAAGCCTTTTCAACAAATCCCATCCATGCGTACCCATCAATCTATGCATTCTTCTTGAGGCTTTCAGTCAAAACAGATCACATGTCTCGTCTATGTCTCGCTGATGCGTTCTTCCAGCCTAGAAATTATGATAATAACCAATGCTTCGGTTGACATTCAACACTAATTCTATCTTCTCCAATGATCTACGCATCTATGTTGCAACTTGTTGTTTCAAAATCCTATGGTCTACACATTTATCTCCCCATCAAATATTGCTTTTGTAAAGTTGGTAAATGTTTATTATGAAGCTAATAGATGTTTCTTGTAGGTGTCAGGGTAAAGGGTTTCTTGTGTATGCTGGTAGATATTTGCAAAGGTTGGTTGTCATTTTCCCCCATGTTTCAGTAGAGTATGCTTTACACTTTCCAAACGCATTTGCTTAAAATTTCTTAAAGCCTTTTCGATGAATCCATTTTGTACACATTCTGCAAACATTGCACAGGGATTAATAATTGCAGCAACGTCGCCTCATTAAATGGAAATAAACATAGACTTTACAGAATTCATGGGTGGGTGATATAATTAATAGACTTTGACTTCTTGGTTTTTGAGTAAGGCTGGCACTTGTAAAAAGTAGAAAAGGCTCTACATTATCTTCACTCATTAAGTTTGATTCGATGCTGACATTGGAATCAAGCATTGGAGTTGGGGCGAAAGAAAGTAAGAGTGGAGTTGAAGGCAATCGGGCATTGAAACTCAAAACTCACAAAGAATTTTTTAATGCTTAGATCCTCTATTTTATGCCTTATTTTTCTGTCTTAGACTAACTCATTTCTTTTAGGCTCTAAAACAAACATAGCAAAAAAATTTCAATTTTCATGGCAAGGGGCTTAAATGAATCTTAGAACAAATCCACTAGATTTTGTTTAAGGATAAAAAAATTGAACAAGCAACTTCACACTCAAGTTTGGTGCTTTAAAACGAACTCATTATTGCTTTGAGGCTAAAATGAACAATTGCTTTCATGTTTTTGTAATATTTTTTGCAAAATAATCTCATTTAAAAAGTATGCACTTTCTCGTGCTTCACGGTGACCTTGAGAATAAAAATCCTTTTGATGACATTAAGTTGCATAAAATATTTCCTCCACACTTCGATTTGGGTTTAAAATTGAACAAAATCTTGTGCGAGTGTGAGTGGGGGCATTATCGCGTATATTCTCTCTCTTTGTTGCCATCAAAGATTGATCGAGTTACGGATTTTGTCTTTACTCGCTTTTTTTTATCCTAGAGGGCTTGCCTTGGGGAAAAATTACTCACCCAAGGGAATGACTCAACCGGTAACACTCTAAAGCCAAGAGTATTTCCAGCCAAGATATAAATGTGGGTATTGGAAGAAACGCCAATATCATGCGGTTGATTCCAACAAGATGGATCCGAAAGGGGGCTCTTGCTGTATGGTTCAATCTCCATGAACGGAAAGTTCAAAATAGAACCCTTTTTTTGTAGTGACCAATTGATCCATTGAGCGAGTTTATCGAAGTGGTGCATTGGAACTTATATTCCAAGAAGTTACTTGCCATTTTCGATCTTGGTTAAAGTATAGAGGTTAAGACTTCATTCTTAACATACCTTTATACTCTTTCCTTGGTTGCATGTAAAATCATCTCTTCTACAAAGGGCATGAGGCAAGCCCACCAAGAAAAATGTACCAATTGAGCTAGGGTGTTATATTACTTGTGAGTCAGTTTGAAAACACAGTGCTTTAATCGAAAACATCGAAACCAACATTCAATGAATCATCAAAATTGCAAACCCTTTAGGAGAAGCAAATATCCTTAAACAAATTCACATTTTATTTCTTTCCCTTGGGATTCGTATCCTTAGAGGCTTCTAAAGATTTGGACTTCATCTCAATTTGCTTCTACTAAAGTCAACTTTAGGTAACCTTTGCCTTGATTTTTGCATAATGCACTTTGTGGGATGAAAGAGAATTAGGACATTGGACATTCAGTTGAAAACCTAATCAAGAGTGTGTTTGTGGTAATAATAATCCATTAAGCAAAGATTAAATCAATTGGACCCAACATATGTGCTTGGCATCTTTTGGTCATATGGTTTTCATGCAAACATTGATCTTTTGATTTTGAATTACTTTTAGAGAAAGGCATGTTCTTCACTATCTTGGTCTAGTAAACAAGTCCTTCCTAGGTTCATTTAGGATCAAATCAAACACTTCATCCAAATTTCAAACATATATCAAAAGCCATCCCCCAAACAACTTTAAAGCTTTGGAAACATCATTCTAGACTTGGGTAGATCGTCAAAATCAAAATCACCTTGTTTAGTTAGGTGTATGGGAATGCATCCTTTCTCATACATTTAATTGAATTATCAATCCTTTTGAACAAGTTCATCCTAAGATCACATCTAACATCTTAGGATTTACAAGTTCATTATCCAAATCCAATCAAACCAATCAAAATCAAGCCCTAAGTCTAGCATTGATCCAAAGTTCCTCAACGTTCAACACTCATATCATTCACCCCTTTCATCCTTCATCTCATCATTGGTCCTAAGAACCTTAGAGGTCACTTTTACAACAAGGTCAAAACACAAGAATAACATGGAATATAAACTTGATCCATACATCATGAGTAATCCAAGTCAACTAAGCCATCAAAGCCTTACAATGCCGATTGATTATCAACACTCACATCTATACAAACCATACATGGGATCATTTCCTTCTACAAACTTCAATGGCACAACAAGTGTGAGTATGCCCATATCAAAGATTGGAGCACATTTCCTGATGGTAGATCTAAATCCAAACCTACAAGTCTGTCAACTGAACAATCAAAGCATGATCCTTCAAATGAACAACGTCATCCCACCAAATCCCTACAAGCCAAATGAGAATGTACCAAGTACAAGTTTTAGAAACATGAATCCAGAAAAATTTGGGATAAATATGTTTGCAAATCATACGAATATTGTTCAAAATCCAAACAAGATGTTAACGACTCTAAGTCAAGGTAACACCATGAAAAATCAAAGTTACCTAAAACAAGGCAATGTGATTCCCAACATCAGCAACGTTTGATTTCAACCTATCATGCCAAATATGAGTGTCATCCCAAATCAAAACATTGTCCAAAGTCAAACACAAGTATGCATCCCAAATCTACTTGAACAAAAACTAAATAAACTATATCAAGGGAGTCAAGATCGAAATCAAGATCAAATTTGGCGAGATCAAATTGCTACACTTACCAAAATAGTTGAGCCATTGCGCCAAGAGACATCTCCACCACCATTACCCATATCAACATCATTCCTTGGTTTAGGGCTTCCCCCTTTACCTAGCACCAATCACTCCATCCAAATCAATCCACCTAACACCAATCAAGCCATCACATCAAATCCTTTGAATATACCATCGACATCGCACCAACAGATGGTATCTAATCAAATGAAAACATCAATATGAAAAAATCAAAATACGATCTCCCAAGGACCTATCACCTCGGTCATTCCAACCATCACTATCCCTTCAATCATTCTGACCACCACTCTCACACCCATCACATCTCAAACCCTCACTACGATGATCGCTCCAGGAATATCTCAACCACCCATCACTACATCCAACATGATCCCAATTCCACCACCACCACCACCAAAACCAAACGTAGAAAGACAATATGACATTGCACTAAAAGCTCACCAGGCCTACCAAAAGGCCATCCAACAATATCTAGCCATGCAACAAGCAACACAAGCTCAACAAGTGCAACAAGCCTCTCAAGCTACCCAAAAAACACAAGCACAAACACAAAAAATGACAAATGTTGAGAGCAATGGTCAAGATCTATCCATCAAAGAGAACATTGAAGATTTTTCTATCTCATCCGAAGATCAAATCAACATATGTCAAGAGTCACTTTTCAATCATGATCAAAATCCACCAACCAACAATGATCCAATTCAAGAAATGACAACATCATTTGACCCTTTGGTTGAAGACATTGGAAATTCCTCCACCATAATTGTTGAAAATAGTGATCAATATCTCTCCATCGACGAGCACCTTGAAGATGTTTCCACCCCATCTGATGATCAACTCACCATACATCAAGAGCCACTTTTTAGTGATCTATTTCAAGGAGTGTTAGGATTATTTGATCCTATTGACATAATGCACAATCCATTCACCTATGATCATGTTGAAAATGTCTCTACATCACCTTATGAGTTAGAGGACATATCTCAAGAATTTATTCCAAAGCATGATCAAAATCTTTCACCAAGGTCTAGCAATGGTCCTTTCCAAGACATATTGACATCCTTCAACCTCATGGTTATAGATACTGAACTCGACACTTGAGGATATTGAACCACTTACCATGTCTAATGATTAAATCCAAGAACCCTTTGTAAGAAATCCATCCTTTGAAACTGACCCATGTCAAGAACTTGATCCAAAGCATGTCGAAAGCAACCCCGAAATCATACAAGATCAAGAATTTGTATCTTCAAGATACTACAATAATCTAATGGACACTCTCCTATCTATGTAAGATGATCATATCCATGTAGAATATACTCCTCCATCTACCCATGAGATGCTTTCTATGGATGGACACGTAGATGATCTTCATTCAGAACATGATCCCTTTACTCCTGACATTGTTACACAAAAAGAACAAATTATTGATTCCTACAGTCAAACTGAGTTGTCAACATCAAGATCAGATATTTCCCAAACTCAAACTAAGGACATCATGAATAAAGATATCCAACATTATCTGCTCAAGGATCAGGGCAAACATAACAGGATATTCTAGAGCTAGTACAACATCCAATCAAAATAACATCATCTGCAGTGGTCATTTATCAGAGAATGCATTCTAAACAAGAGCTCTTAGAATAGGCAGAATCAAAGCATGAAGGTACTACTTCCCCCATACTAGGGGAAACTTCATCTTAAGCAAACGTCAACATAGGGATCATGAAGAATCCTTATGATGAAACTAGTGTCAATACTACAACCAGCCAAGTCATGAATCTTCATCCACCCATCACCCCATCCACAAATTGGGACCAACGTCAAAAGGAAGATTTGAATCAAAGTACAAAGAACATTATCAAAGAAAAAGAAGCTGAGAAGCATAACGAACAAATCAAATACATATGGATACCAAAAAATACAAAGAAAGATTATCCCTATCGAACTCCATTAGTCAAAGAAACTATGGGGAAAAATAAAAAAGGGAAAAGTATCCATCAAAGATGTCCACAAAAGAAAAAGCAGGCTTTTCAAGTGACGTACAAAGTGTATCAAGCAGTTGGTCCTAATTCCACACACACTTTCATATCCACCCATCATTGCTCATCTTCCCAAGTTTGGAGAGTCAAAGATTCCAAGCTGTCAACCAATCCATCTTTTATGATCCCTAAACACACTCCATCCATGACTCCACACATAATATTCAATTCTCACATTGACCATGTATTGGCAACAACCCTTCATCATAAGGATTCAAAAGGCACTCTATCACGATGTGCTCACAAAGACGAAGTTAACTCCAGTATTGACAAAGTAGATCAAGAATCTCAAAAGTTGTATTCAAGTGCACGTATCTTAGCAAAGCAACTTCTTTAGGAAGGATACCGATGGCACATTATGATAGAAGCATCTACATTGACACCACTAGGTGGGTTAGCATAAATCTTTCAGAAAAATACAAAAAAATCAAAAAAATATGAAAATCCAAAAAAATCAAAAAAAGGATTGAAAACAGTAAAGAGAAAAAAAAGTCGTCCTCTAGTGAAAATTGCATGGTTGGTGCTTTGGGCAAGACCATGATGAAAACCTGGTAAACATGCGTCATGTGTAGAATCAAGCATCTACGTGCACTAGTTCAGGTGAAAGCATCTCATCCCATCCGTAATAAATCTAGCATTCCATCCATCTCAGTCGTAATAAATCCATTCATCCATGAGCCATTTATCCAATCCATTTTCATCTATCTGCATCCATCATCCAAGTTGTCTAGACCTTGATGAAAGTTTGGGGCACAATTTACGCTTGCTTATGGTAAACATCTTGACATGGGCCATTTTCATTGATCCTATCCTACCTAGCATTATCTGAACCATGAAGCATTATCCAATGAGCATTCTTTATCTAAGCACCTTATCTTATCACAAGATAATCCATATCCATCTATCCATACACCTATCCAAGCATCCACCCATGACATTCCCTACATTGCTAGACACTGGGGGTAGATATTCACATCTTTCTTCAGGAATAAATATTGAATTATATCCTCCAACTTATGTGGCAATCTGAACATTTGCAAACATGAAATCAAATTGGTCAAAGCATTTTTCATCCAAAATCCAAATCACTAGCCCATGGCACATTTTGACGAGAAGACATTCCTTATTAGTCTTCATCTTTCATCGAACACCAATCCAAATAGTCACTATCAGTTGCATCTAAGTTGCACGTCAAACGTCACGTCAAATCATTTGAACAACTTTTGTTCGAAACCAAGCTTCATCAATCCCGATCAATCAAATCCAATCAATCCATGATCTTGGGATATCCTTCCCGATCATTGTGTTGCTTAACACTATCCTTGCATTGTTGTGCATCCTCAACAATGTTATCATCATCAATCCTTGCATTGTTGTGCATCCTAAAAAATGTTATCATCATCAATCTTGATCAATCAAATCCTTACATTGTTGTGTATCCTCAACAATGTTATCATCATCATCAATCCATCGATTCGATCATTCAACCTTAGCTTGATCTTCAACAAAATCCCCAAATAGAGCACTGATATCATCACACATGTCCATATCCAAATCATCAAAATCATGCAAAAAATCCAAAAACATCCAAAACATATCAAAAAATCTAAAAACATCCAAAACATCAAAAATCCAAAAACATCCAAAACATTGAAAAATCCAAAAACACTCAAAAATCAGAAAACCATCAAAAACATTGGAATCCAAACTACATCATCTCTGAGCTTAAACATAGGCAAGGCTCATCTTTGATTAGCCCCCAAGACACAAAAATCAAAAAACATTCGAAAAACATCAAAATCCAAAAAAAATTGAAAAACATCAAAATCCAAAAACATTCGAAAAACATAAAAATCCAAAAACATTCGAAAAACATCAAAATCCAAAACATTCAAAATGAAAAATCCAAAACATTGCAAAAATAAAAAATCAAAACATTTGAAAAATCCAAAATACCAAAAACAACCTCAAAACATTTCAAAAACATCCTGAATATTTGAAAAAAAATCCATCCATCTCATTTCGCTTTCACTCGAAATAATCAATCATCCATAATAAACTGATCATTACCTTCATCCTTTGGAAAAACAAACAGAAACAACCACAACAATCAACAAAAGAAAGCTTCAATCGTAAAATCAAAAGCAAACAACAAACCTTTAAATGCAAAATCAAACTCTTGATCATTCGTAAACATGTCAATCAACCTTATATCAACAACCTATCAATCAACTTATCAAACCATCATCATCCTATACAATGCATGTCCTAGGATATATCGTTCCAACAATGGGCATCATTTTGGATATCACTTAGATTCTTATCCTATCAAAACAAATCCCTTTGGCTAGAGATATGAAGAACATTGACTTGTTTCTGTACTTGATCTTTTCTTTTGATTTATCTTATTGTGCTCATTCCAAAGAGCTCTCGATGATATCCGAACGAAGGATTTAGAGAGATAGGAATATGGCAATGATCATTATCTTTTGTTTGTTGTGCTTGTTGGATGTTCTTGTAAAATAACTTGGAAAATACTTGCTTTGTTAGGTATGTCCTAGCAAGGTTTCTATATGTCAAGTGTGAACAAGAATAAGGTAAGTAGCCCTTTTAATGTCCCAATCCTTGATAAGAGAATCATCCATCTATCATCATCATTTCTCATCATCATCTCTCATAAAGTTGGCTTGTTGGATCCTCTTGTCATCATCTAATGTCTTCTTTTCCGCACTAACATCACGTCATGGATAATTAATCATCATCACCAATGCATCCATCATGCATCCATCTTGCATCCACAAACCATCAATATTCTACATATCATCTCACATGCATAATCATCATCATAATATAGATCTGTTAGTCTAAGCATCTCGTAAATCATCCATTGCATAATCATGGCATATCACATCATCCATTTCATCCATCTCATACATCATATCATCATTTAAGTTGTTTAAGATAATATAGATTTGTTATTCTAAGCATCTTAAAAACATCTCATTTGCATCATCATCCATAACCATCCATCTTGAACCTCTTTATTGCGAGATCGACCCTCAAATCAAATCTTTTCGCTCGATCTCTCAAGGGGGAAATGTACTAGTGTACTTCTTTCCGTAGGGGCAACTGAAAAAAAAATCAGATTTTTTTTGAATTTTGATCACGACAAGTTTATTCTTTGAACCAACGCAGCAAGTACATTGCTTCAAAGAGGGGAAAAATCTAGACATTCAAAATTAACAGTATGCATTCAATTAGGTCCATTCATCAAGTAAACCAGGTTTCACATTCATCCACTCATCAAATTAATCAAGTTCACTTTCATCCATTCATCAGGTAAACTCATTAATTTCAATCTCCTAAGGTCATTAATTTAAAATTAAATAAACTTTATCATCAACCTTTTAATTAAATAAACCAAACTTTATTTAATTAAAATCCAAATGCATATTCCATCCCTCTTTGATTTAAATAAATCAAAATATTTGAGTCAAATTGGTCAAAATCATCTAAGCACCATTAAGCTAATCTAATCATGATTAAACTAACCTAACTACCCATCACATCCTCTAGATTTTCCCACTTGCACCAATAAATCAATTTATTGATTTATTAAAATCAGCATTTTGCATCAACATGGCATCTTTGAGGAATATTCCCTCAAGTTTGAATTCAAAATCAAGTGGAAATGTACATCCAACAAATCAATTAATGTCTCTTACATGTCCCCTTGCACAAGTCAAACTCAGCATTAACTCTCAAATTTAGATTTGAAATCTCCCTCTCTTTGGCACATTGACCAAAATGTGCTCATCCTCCAGCCTATCACATGTTGACAAGTAGCCTCATCTCATTTGTCCAATCTTAGTCCCACATTCATTCATTTGGCTATTTCTCTCATCAAAATAATCTATAAATGAGAAGCTTCATTCTTCATCAAATCCTCCACAACTTGATCTACAAAGCTTATGCAAAGTCATTCTCTTAAACTGAGAACCGGTTTTTTCCATCCACTCCATCTTCAAGGTATTTCATCATTTAGCTTATCTTAGCAAGGATTGGGAAAGGGATTCAAGTTCCATAGAAGCACCAATCCACTATGGGATAGGGTTTGGTCATTTTATTATATGCTTACTTTTAATTGTTTTTTTTCTATTTAGTTCACATTATTTTAGCATGGCTAAATATTTCATAGAGATACTAGTGTTACTTTCTTTAAATGGACTAATGATACTAACGTGGTTCATTGTTTAAGGTTTGTGAAAATCAGTGTCTACAGGAACCCATGCCTATTTCTACTTCAGGGTCAGGGTAGTCTGGCAACTCAAATGATGATGAGTCATGGAATCCTACACTAACCAACTCCCCTATGCACTCTTCCTCTCATGACCATATCTTGGATGTTCCCAATGCCCCCCTCCCCCCATCTCTAATCCTAACCCACAATATTGTCCTAACCTATGCATCAATTTGGAGGAAACTAAAACTAAAACTAGGTTTTTTCATACCCCTACTAACCCCCTAGGTAAAAAAATTAATGGAATCTCAGGGAAAATTAACATTCAGAAGGATATCATGAAGTGGCTCTTGGGGCAGCTAGTCATGGCTAAAGAAAGAATTCAAATTCTAGAGGACAAGGTTCTAGAGTAGTAGGTCTTATGGCATGGGGATGTGGAGAATAAGGAGCATTGAGACATGATTTCTTCTTTTGCTAAGTATTTCAAGCAGTGGGAGAGGTGGGAAAAGGTGCTAGAAGACTTACAAGCTATCATTGGAACTGACAAAGAAAAGAAAAATTTAGTAAAAGAGATTGATGCCATCCACCAAAACCAGGAGAAGACTATGCAATGCCTCAAGACCATCATTTCCTACAATAAAGAAATTGTGAAGAGCATTTCCCTCACTCTTCAGGTTTTTCAGGATGAATTAAGGAAGTTCCAAGGGAAGCGAGTTGCAGATAATGTGGAGGATGGTTAGATACAGAAGAAGGGTAAAAGGGTGGACACCTCGGATCATGATGTCATGATGAATACCTAGATCATTCAACAGAGGCCTATGACTTTTGAAAAGAAGCTCCAGTTCCTGTCTTAGGAATGAAATGTGATCACTGGTCTCAAGTTGTTGGGAGACCTATAGGTGCCTTGCGGTTTTGTATCAGTCTTGGCATTATGGGTCTTTTTGGTTATTTTATTGCTATTTGATTGTTTAAGCTTTAGTTTCTTCTTTATTTTTTTGGATTTATCACTGGTTGTGAGTTCCTCATCTGCCTCTATGGTTGTTTTGTAATGAGTAGTGGCCCTTCCAATTTTAATCTAATCAAAACAATAAAGTTGGTTTATAAGAGTGCAACATAAAATATACCACAAATCTATCAACATAGTTATTTAGAAAGATATATTCCTTGCATTAGATGATCCTAGTGTCATTAAAATTAGTTGGCATGATAGGTGTGAGAGAAATGTGAGAAAAATGAAACGCTTGCTCAATTATCTTGAATATTTTTTCTTGATGTGTATTCTCAAAATAATTAGATGTTATATCAAATAAGAAATTCAAGAATTCATGTTGTCTTATTCCAAGTAATTTTTATATTTCAAGGAATGTTTATATTACAAGTATTAGTATTTTATTATGTAGTCAAATGTAAATTTTTGACTCCTATCTATTTTTGTAAACTCATTTTGTGATATAGGTGGTCATGAATATGAGCTAGAACTAGAGCTTTGAAGCCTTCAAATCCCACCACATGGTGTTAGGAAAAGCTATTTTATTTAATACAAATGGATGAATGGAATGGGGTGGTAATCAGAGTCATGGAAAAGTTATCCCTTCTACTTTTCCCTGCTTGTTTGGGCCCTCCTTGTGAGTTAGGATTTATGTTGCCTTAATTTAGTGTTGTAATGTGGTTGACACATTCACATTAGGTAATGCGCCCTTGTGAACTAATGGACATAAATGGTACCTTGCTAAAGTGTTGTAACACACTTTCACACTTTTCTAAGGTTTTATTAACTAATTACACCTAATAAATTTATTTTTAACATTAATCTTGCTTTTTTTAAAGTTTTGTAAAGTGTTGTGACCCACTTTCACACTTTTCTAGAATTTCCATTAATAATTGGGCTCTCTTATGCTTTAATTGGCCCTATTTTTCATCCAAAAGCTTCATTTATTGCATCTTTTTTAGGCTAATCCCGAAAACAATCATTATTCAATCATAATTTAGGTGGTTCTAGCTTGTGTGGCCTAGATTTAGTGATCTGGGACTCATTTACCACCTTGGGTGAATGGGTCTCACCTAAATCTTTGGGTCTTGAATCTATTTTTATACCTTTCTAAGAAATTTTGATTTTTGCTCCCATACATTATGCTAGATGGGGCTCATTCACCATCTTAGGTGAATAAGTCCCATGTGGTCCAAAATTAAATAAATTCAAATTTTTGGCTAGATTTTATTCTCCTATTTTTTATGTCGACTTGTAGTGTTGTAATTTCAAGAATTATTACATAATTGAGTATAAATACAAGGTTCTTTCACTCATATTTTCACCTAGCAATCTAATAAGCAATCAAGTTTTCACAAGCATTCACAACAGAATTCAAGTGTCTTCAAGAGCATATTTTCAAACATTTTAGAGAATTCTTCAAGTATCAATCATCATGTCAAAGATTTCATGCATCATGTTGTTTTAGAGCTAACAATTGTGGTGTAGGATTTGGTGATTCAAGCAAGTGTTTCATTCAAGATCAACATCATTCAAGAAATAATCAAAGTCTACATCCATTGGAGTCATTACATACATATTTGTAGCACCTTATTGCTAGGGCTCGGTGAGTTGCAACATTGTTATTTTTTCATTCATCATTCTCCATTCTTATTTGATTTCATTTCAAGGATTGATTTCCAAAACAGTTTTTGATCAAGGAAATCCCCTATCCACTAACCCCACAAAATTTTTCCCTTTTCTTTGTGTGTTATTTTTAGGTCTAGTTTGTAGATTTCCTAAAGAGCAAGATTGGAGAAAAGTTGCAAATCATTCAAAGTTGTCAAAGTTGTCATAAAGCCTTGGAGAACTTTGGAGAAGACCTATAGATTACAAATCAGAGATTGAGATACAAAAATCAGTCAAGGAAATAGCAGACAAATAAGAGAAGGATCATCTTTTAAAGCTTCTAAAAAGCCCAACTAGACTAATTTTCCACTTTTGGCAAATGAGGCCCAATTGTAGTTAGTTTTTAGGATTTTGCAGATTCAAATACCCTTTTGTTTGAAACTTGTCCCTACATAGTTTTCCAGAAATTGGATTGATTTTCCCAACTTGGTGAATGAGTCCCAATCTGTAATAAAGTCAAAGTTCTAGTGTTTTAAATCTCCATTCATCCATCTCTAGTTTTCTAGGTGTACACCTTCTTGTCTTCAATTTTTTGTTTGATTTCATTCACTTTTATAAGTCATTTATTGTTGGTTTGCATTTAATTAGGGTTTTTCATTTCATCTTGCATTTTATTAACTTTTCCAAGTCTAAACTTGGTGGTGAACCCCTCATTAGATCATATTTAACCCCTAGGAAAACCCTATTGCAATATATCTTTTTCTTCTACATTGAGATCTCTAGGGTTATCCTTGAGTGGAATCTTTGAAGTTGGGTGTGATAGCACTTAATACACATCATTCATTCACCCCATTTTCTCGAGGTTCCATTTTGGTGAACTTGTAATTAAAACATTTCTTTTTTTGATTTGGAGTGCATTTTCATCCTAGATTCGGCTTGCAGTAACATTATATTAGGATTTACATTGGTTAATTTGCATTTTAGGGTTTTAAATTTTGCAATAGTGAAAACTCATATAACTTGAATTTTTTCATCTAATTTCATTGAAAATCATTCAAAACCTACATTTTTATCTCAGATACATATCAAAAAACATAAAAGGCATAAAATTCAATCAATTTTTTTTGAAAATTTTGAAAAAAATCATCACTAGGACTCATTCACCACCTTGGGTGAATTAGTCCTTTTGCATATTCTGCACTACATTTTCTCGCATTCAAAGTTCATTTTTTGAGTTTCTGTTTGTTGTTATTTCCTTTCTGTTTTAGTTTACAAATTTCTTGTTTCATCTAATTCATTGCATCTAGTTCAAATTACTTTATCCCGTGCATTCCTTAAATTCAAAATTGCATCTAGAACATTCCATTTCACATTGTTACATAGTTTAGAATCTGAAATTTGCATCATGGATATGTGCTTTAGTAAGCTTTTGATGTCTTTAAAGTCCTTAGTGGATGTATCAAGTTGTGCTTTTGGAAATGACCATAACAAAATTGAACCAACTCATGCTCCTTCAACTCCTAATGCATGTCCTTGTGATGACATCATTCGAGAAGATGATGACAACATGAATAGGTTCCTAAATGATTGTCTTAACAACCTTGAAGCAAATGCATCCTTTTATCAATCCATGAAATAGCCAAATCCCCCCAACGATACCATCTCTTGAGATGTTTGGTTACTTACATCCTAAAAAAAAAGTTGAATCTAAGTTCCCTAAAATAGGTGAACCTAGTTCCTCCAAACAAGCAAATACTCAACCATTTTATGATAACAAAGTAACAAACACTCCCATGAGCCTAGAAGAGACATGGAAAAGGATTCATGATCTTGAGTAAACAAGGCTATGATACAACAAGAGAAAATAGAATTCATCAAGTCCTATATAAAATCCCAAATGAAGAAACCAAAGGGTTAGAATATCAAGATTCCCCTCACAACATACAACCTCCTAAAGAATATCTAAGGCTTCATAGTGATGGTACGGTGATCTTAGAATCTCCTCCTGCTATGAACACCCTTCTTCCTAAAGAACAACCAATGACTAATAACAATGACAAGGATGATAGGATCACCTTATTTCCTCCTCCACATTCAATTCAAGACGTTGGTGAATCTAAAAAATGCAAGAGGCCCTACAAGCTATAGAAACTAAAGTTCCCTTGCCCGCCACCAAAAAGTGAAAGAAAATTACAAATAATTCTAAATAAAAAACTAATAACTTTACCACCAATGAAAGACAGGCTCATACTATATCCTAAAGACACAAAATTTCCACATTGTCTATACCACAAAACTCTCAGACATAGTACTGATGAGTGTCGATAATTCAAATTCTAGTATTGAACAATTTTCACTTTAATGGCAATGATTTCCATTGAATGATTGCATAACATCCTTTTCCATCCCCTTGTCATGTAATAGTTTTAGAACATTCTATTCTCACTATTACATAACCTTTCCCATTACCTACCTTAGCTCATTCTTGTCTTGCACTCAATGGGGGCAAGAAGTAGATAGACTTGTCCTAGTAATGCATTTTTCATTGTCCCTTAGGTTCATTATCTACCTTTTGCTTATTCAAACTAAAATTGGGAGGTAGATGCCCTGCTCATAGGTTGACTCGCATGTGCCTTACTAGTCTTTTGCATTATTTCTTTATTTTTCATTTTATTTTTTATGATTGCATGTGTGTAATGTGATCCCCCATAACACACTTCTTGAAATTATATCCTCTCTCTTTGTGAAATTCTTGTATTTGTACATTCATTCTTCTCTATGTCATACATATTTTACTTTTTGATTTTTCATTTATCTTGTGCTTTCCTTTTGGGGATGATGCAAGGCATCAAGACATTCATGTTTCTTCCTTGTTGAATCAAAAGGTTTTTTTTTTGTTTTCACTCTCCTTGTGTCATTCTTCTAGTTCTATGTGTATTTGGAGAATGATGACAGCTCCGAGCTCTCTAAAAAAGAAAAAATATTTCAACAAAGAACATATTGACCCCAAATCCATAGATCGCTTGTGTTTGTATTTTCATTTTGGGGGAAACCCTTTTCTCTCTTTTCATTTTTCCATAATGTATCTTTATTTGGAAACATATGACTTGGCATAGAGCTTTCCAAGTTAGCTCTCATGTCTTCCTTGTTTACATTTATCATTCGCTACTTTAAAGTAATTTCTCACAACATGTTGTTTAGCAATTTCTTTAAAGTGGGAGCATACATTGGCATTATTCTTTTGCATTTTTATTTTTCATGGTTCATGGTGTAGTTTTCTTACTTTATACAATGCATTTTTCATTTTGTGGATGACATTAGGTGTGATGTATTTCAAGAGCATGATCTCTCTCAGCATGTTACATTCCTCTTAGTGGCTTGATGCAACACACTACATCCCCTAGGTTGTGAATCTTTTATTCTTTGATTGGTCCTCTCTTGGAGACATTAGGCACAATGTTCCCTAAGTTAAAGACCTCACATGAACTAAGAAAAACTCCTTTGAACATCCCTCATTGTTGAATTTTGCATTTATATGGACACCTTGCATAATACAACTTGCATGTCTATGGAGCCATCATGTTTGTTCATGAGCTCCAATCATACAAATTTTTGCTTGTCTCATGAAGCTCATAAATTATTTTCGTGTGGCACCTTATTAAAGTTATCAGGAGATATAACTTTGGTATGGTTTGGGAAAGAACTAAACAAGTGAATGAATTTCCCCATAGCCACTTGTGTGTGTGTGAGTGCATGCCAACCATGATTTTATGCTTCTCACCTTTTTGGACTTCTCACCCGGTGGACAACCTTAAGTTATGTCACCTCAGAGTGAGTATGCATTATTTTTCGAATGAACAGATTAGATCTAATCCACATTGCAATGGAAAAATAGTTGAAGCTTGATCTCCAAATCTTTTATCTATTTACCCTTTTTTTCTTTTATCTTTGACAATGGATGCTTGTGCCTTTTTTTTACTCTTTATATTATTCTCATGTGTGTTCTTTTGTTCCTATGCTAGTTTTTCATGGGATCTTTATCCTGGAGGCTTGATCACCCCTCTTGATCAATGTTGTCCCATCTTGCTGACATTGGTGCACTTGGATCCCTCTTGATGCATGTTTTCCCACTTTAGTGTGAGTTTGAAGTAGGTTCATCCTCTCACTAAAGTGGGGGCTAAATGGAGTCATGGAAAAACTATCCTTTCTACTTTTCTTGGCTTGTTTGGGCCCTCATTGTGAGTTAGGCTTAATGTTGCCTTGATTTAGTGTTGTAATGTGGTTGACACATTCACAATAGGTCTTGGGCCCTTGTGAACTAATGAACATAAATGGTACCTTGCATTAATATATTGTGTGGTTGACACATTCTCTAGGGTTATCCTTGAGTGGAATCTTTGAAAGTGGGTGTGATAGCACTTAATCGACATCATTCATTCACCCCATTTTCTTGAGGTTCCAATAATATAAAAGTAATATAAAATTATCTTATAAATGAAAGTGTGAGATCTAGGATCATACATAGGAAAAGTGATAGAAAATTATATTATAGATGAAACAAAGGATCATAAGATAAATATTATTTTCTACAACTTCTATATGGATGGTATTACATTGAAGTTGTGTATAAATCCATTTCTATGAATAATTACTAAACTAACCTCAAACCAACTATATATGAGAAAGTTCCCAAAAAATACAAGAAATTATTTAACCATCACAATATTATTAACTAAAAACTAATACTTTGGATCATGCATATAAGAGAAATTACACAACAATATTTTTTAAAAAATATTTTCAAATTTGACAACTAAGGTGGGGCCTAAAAATTAACCAATTGTGACCTATTTTCTTTATTATAGGTTTATATTAGAAAATTGCTATAAGTATTTATTAGATATTATGTAATAAAAATATTAAAATTTAACAAAGGCCAAAATACTATAAGCAACTTTTATATGGACATGTCTAAGTCCTCATAGTAATAATTCAATTTTTTGCTCATCATATATGTTAAATTATGACAATAAAATCTAATAAATATTATAAAATCCTTAAAATAATAATAATTTAAAAAAAAAATTAATTGACATTAACAACTCACTTGAATAGCTTGAAAAAGGAGGGTTGCAGCATGTGGGAAAAATTTTGACCCATGATTTTATGCGAACTGGGATTTTTCTATTCGACTAGATTAATTTATTATCACTAGATTTGAAAAGAATTCTGGAATAGGGAGGGACAGAGTGAGGAAATCTAGTAGTGGAGAGAATGATCTATAAACAAGGACGAGTGTGTGCATTGAGATCTTCGGTGCCTAGCATTATGTCAGTGAGGGTTTGATCTCTTACCTGGATTATCTTCCTTGCACCTTGGTGTTTTTCTTTTTGCGTGGTTGCTTACTCTTTCATGATAGTGTTTCCTGCCTTCCTTTTCCCTCACATGTGATGCAAGGGCACATTATTCCTGGCTACATTTTGGTTCTTTCATCTCCATATCATCCATTATTTAAAACCTAGTATGGGGCATCAATAGAAGTTAGTGACCTTAATTTTGATGACCCCCTCAAGGGAGCAGTGGCTAACCCTAATGGATTGAATAGTGGTGTTGATAGAAAATAGGTGTAGTCATTTAAAGATATTGTGTCTGCAAACAATGTTGCCTAGGATTCAATCATTATCCCTAAAAATCTATAACTTATAAAAATTGACCATGGAGGAAACTTCAAGTAGGGAGGAAGCCCTCAAGGTAAGTGTTACCAATTTTTCGCCAAAGCTCGATTGGCGGAGCTGGCTGAATGCTATTATATCATGAGGTGAAATTGCAGATTATGTTTAAGTGTTGTTGCATTCTTTTATCATTATGCATTGAATGACAATTGTGCATTTAAAAGGAAAATCAGATTTTCAGAGTGCCATCCACATGTTCCAGAATTAAGTAAGATACAAAATTGAGAAAATGAGAAAATAGCATTTTTAAATGCTTTCATTTATTTCATGAAAACACTCATATTTTACAAAGCTTCTTTTGATTTCAAGAATCAGAATGATATTACAAAGATTTGCATTGGAATGCATTTTTTTCTTTACAAATGAAAAGCATAAAAGAATTGAAATCAAAGATCCACACAAGCCATGTATGTGACTGTTACAATATATCACTAATAGCACATTACACTATTGAATATGCAGAAAATAAAACATATAAGTGACAGCATAATCATCATTTCCTATTTTGGCCGATGGTTGACGATGAATGGTGCACCTTTGTCTCTTCGTATTCTGTCGACCTATAAGAGAAAAGAGGGGGTGTCAGTGGCTCCGATTATGAAGAAACCTATATGAGGCACCCACAATAGTGCAATACAGAAAAAATGAGTTGAAGGAGAAATAACAATATCATGATCCTCATGTTCTATTTTTTATGCTAACATTGTTTGTTTCCTTGTGCAGGTATAGGTAAAGTCACAAAGCTGAACATTATTTGAAGACCAAGCATGTGGAGAAAAACGGGCTCCCACAAGGGTAGAGCTCGACATGCTGCCCTATTCATTAAAAGGGCCGATTTAAAGATTACACCATCATATTCATCAAAGGTAATGAAATACAACTGAAAGAGTAAACAGATTTATCTATCGAAAAATTAAACCAATTGTGCATTCATAAAGATCAGGTTATGTTTTATGAAGGCTACAGTTGAATAGTGAGTTTAGTTCACTCAATCAATTCAGCCGAGTACATTTATATCAGATATTGCTGCATAGTTCATGTTTTGTGTTCATCATAATCATATATGTCATGCAAGTTCTGGTTCATTAGTATCCTTTTCACGGTCAAGGATAGTGAACAAGCATACATTATGCCTTAATCAAGAGTTTTGTTTTGACTTTCATCGTGAAAGAGAGCAGATTTAAAGAAAAGTTTGATAAGTGAAACATAAAAATGCATGAAGAGTACCAGGTTGCTCAAGAGTACAAAGGACAGACAGTGCATTCAAGTGTTAAATGAATAACCAGTCCCAATTGACCAATAAGCAAATACAACTTTAAGAATCACAAGATAAAACTGAAACATGTGAGGAGACATGTGAGCTTTCATTGAGTGTAGTGTGAAGGGACAAATAGCTCATTCCAACTGGAAGGATGTTCCAAATAGAACCATGCATCAGTGTTTAGCTGAAGACAACAATCAAAGTAAAATGTGTATCCTGAATTATTTTCAGTGAGTTACAAGTGTTAGGCAAAATACATATGAACAGTTATGTGGAAATTCCAAGCAATAGGAAAATGTAAGAATATCAAGTTTTCAATGCAATGCAACATTAGGGAATGCAATATGAAATGGTCTTTTCAGAATGATGAGGAAAGAGAAAGCATAACAAAGGTGTTTCAGAAGGTGTTAATTATGAATTAAGGGAAATAAAGGCATGTAGTCCACGGTGTTACAATGTTGCAGTTCAATTCTCTACATAAGTCCAAAAGAAGAAAGTCACTGTTGCTCTATGGTAAGGTTAAAGAATCCAGAAGGAGATAGTGTGAAGGATAGTAAGTGACACGAAGAGAAGACACATTTCTAGAATCTCATATACCGATTTGAAGGTTTTTTAACAGTAAAGTAAAGAATGTATTTTTCTAAATGTTATACAATCAGATGATTTTGTGAAAAGGAAACAATCATAAATCAGGCTCAAATTTTATTCGGCTACCAAGGAGAAGCTACAGGAATGTCAAAATGGAGCACCGATTAACATGGGTGAATAAACTAAGTACAGATAAACACACATATTTTTGTTATTCTCACCATGAGTTTTCATTTCTGAAGGCAAATAAAGACAAACAACAAATACCCACGTGGGGTTTCAAATGAATGTCAATTTTCCTTGTTTCCAGTTGGGTGTTTGGTCAGATTTATTCAAATTCTGAACAGTCATGGCCATGGGATGGTTTTTAGCAGTGATGCACTGGAGATGATTTCTTTTCACGAAATGCAGAATGCCAAGGAGATAAAAATGAATATACAAACATACAAGTCATTCTTTTGTTTCAGAGCTCGAAATAGACCATCGGTCATTTGGGTCGAGCCCATATGAATATATCATATAAATAAATTTATAGTTTTGAATCTCAAGTACCCACACCAAGGGTTTACTTTCAAAATACAGAAAATACAATAATGGAGATAACCCATATGGGTTTTTACATAAAACAACAAAGGTCATAAAATGCAAGTTCCCTATGATGAATCGAGCTTCAAAATGGAGGAAATGCAGCTCTCATTCAATTTTCTCAACACCCACGAAGGGATTCATTATCAAATATGCATGAAGGAAAATTTCTTGTTGTGGGTCGAGCCCAAAACTTCAAATAATGTTTTCTATAATATACATCTGGTGCGGCCTGAAAATGGCTAGAAACTCATGAGTAAAAGTCTCTAGAGAGCGAAATATCTAGCAAAGAAAGATTACCAGTTCATGCCTGTGGAGATTGTGTCTTGCCATAGCCAAGAGTCCCAGAGAGCGTCCATAAACCAAGGGGTTGAGCTCCCTTAAGTGGCAATCGAGCTCTCATAGTGGAAATAAAGCACAACAATGGTAAATGTGAACACATAAAACACAAAGCGAGGCATTAGAAATGGTGGTAGCCATGGCTATAATCCCATAGTGAACAAGAATGAGAAGCCATGAAACTATGACAAGGAGTTTACCTTGTGAATAGGAAGAAAAAGCAATAACCCGCGAGCTCTCATAGAGCTTTTAGATGGAACTCGAGCTCGTAGGAAGAAGACCATACAAGGAGAAGTCAAAATGAATCATCACAGTCCACGACTTTAATGATGAAAAACTATAATAACAAACAAAGAAAGCTTACCCAAATAGAGTTTTGAGTGTTAGAAGGGTGGAACCAAAGATTCTCAAAGCACACGAGTACCAGTCCAAGATCAATCATGGCAGTGCTTTCTTTCCAGACAGAGCTCATTTTACTCAAGTGGAGAGTGTGAAATGAACTGATGATTAGGGTTTGAATTCATTTTGTTGAAACCCTAATCCCAACCTTATCATCATCTAGAGTTTTCGGTCAAAGCACATGGAGAACTTCGAGTGGAGGCCGAGACTTTAAGCCTTGTAGTGGAGTTTATCAAAAGTCTGAAGTTTGATATATGTGGAGGCTGAAAATTCATATATTAGGTTAATATGTTAAGTCTTTATGACTTATTTCTTTTGCCTTAGTGAAATGTGAAGTCTTGAAGGTGGGTTATTTTATTGTTTTATGAGAAAACAATGGCAATATTATGGTGGGATACCTTATGACCTAGGGTCCTTTTTTCAGGGTCAATTACCTATTTAGGGTTTCTATTTTTTGATTGATTTTAGAGAAATCAATGACAAATTTGTGATAGGAGGATGAGAAGATAATTATGTAATGTTTTTATGATTTTGTGAGAAAATTAGATATTGTAATGGAGATATAAGGATGTGTTCTTTTTTGCAAAATATTTTTAATCTTTAATTGCAAAAAGTAGGTAAATTGTGCAAATCTGCAATCTTGTAAAGCATAATCGTAA
Source organism: Sequoia sempervirens (assembly GCA_007258455.2). Taxonomy (NCBI): domain Eukaryota; kingdom Viridiplantae; phylum Streptophyta; class Pinopsida; order Cupressales; family Cupressaceae; genus Sequoia; species Sequoia sempervirens. Next base: position 39,793,211 of record VDFB02109042.1, read on the forward strand.
AGCAATCTTTTATAAATTGCTTTATAATTTCTTGCTATTTTTAGCAGATTTTTATTGACTTTTCTTCTTGGTCGGATTTGTGACTTATCTTGGAGAGATAAGGTGTTTTTCTGGCTTTTAAAGCAGATTCATCCTATTTTTAGAGGCTTGACAGTGTGATCATAAAAGCATTATGCTTTTTTATGCTTTTATGTAGTTTTTGAGATAGTTTGAAGCCTTTTTCCTTGAGCTTTTTTCTGAGCTCGGATTAGGGTTTCTTGAGAGTGATGCCTTTCAAAAGACTTAGTCTTTTTTAGCTCTCATTCTCAGCAGTTCATTTTTTTAGTTCCTGCTCATACACATCTTGAGTTTGTGAGCCTTTTGTACTTAGTTCATAATTATTCACTCTTTTAGTTTTAATAAAGCAACATTATTCTCCTTCTCATTTCTATATCAATTTTATAATAGCAATTTGATGTCTTTGTGGTTCAAATCAGAATCCTTTTATGTCTTCCTGTTATAAGTTGTGTTTCAAAATTGCATAGTTTCAGGTTGCCTATTGTATTTCATTTAGGAATCTTCATGCAAAATATTGATGAAAGTATGTGTTAGTGAGATTGTGAGTTTCATTGTGATAGGAAAGCTGTTGTGAGTGTCAATGTTTGAATTTCATAACTTTAAGTGAAATCTTAGTTAGATTCAGATCTTTTTTTAGTTCAACTTTTTATCCCTTTTCCCAGAATAATTAGAATAATATTCATCATTCAGAGAACTAGCTCACTTTGGATATTCCTCCTTTGCTCATATCACCCACATCTGAAGGAGGTTTCCATGTTTCAGTAGATTGTTGAATATTGCATTCAGTAGGGTGCAAATCTATTGACAACAGTAAGTTCCCTCCCAAATGCCCTATTAAATCTACTTTTATTCCAAACGATTTAATGGTTGATGCTTTGAACAAGGAAGAAAATAGGTTAAACAATACTATAATTTTCTTTACCACTTTAGATTGCAATAAACCCCAGAAAGGAAATTCTTTACTCAATGGCTAATAAATGCATGGAATAAAAAATTGGGAATATACCATTCTTTTTGTAGGATGATTCATAAAAGATTGTTTTTAATTACTTTTAAAAATAGTGAAATGCAAGAAAAAGTTATAAATAAACAATTCAAGTTAGTAGGAAGGTTGATCTTCAGCACCATTGCATGGTCTTCAAGCCTACTAAATGAGTTGGTTGCCCTCTTGTATCCAAGGTGGATAGAATTAAAACACCTCCCCCTCATTTTGTGGGCCTTTACCCCCCAAATTATGGCACAATTTGGGAAGGTTCTTAGGGAAGAGGATTCAAAAGATACCCTCTTGTGCATGGATATGAGAATCTTGGTCTCAATCTCTCCTGGGGTTGATATCTCGAAAGAAATGGAAATTGAGATAAAAAAATTCTATTTATTCTTGTAAGAGAGGGGGACCAACCACATCAAGGCTCTAGGTCATGGAGAGCCAAGGGCGGAGGGCTTCCCTAACTTACCTCACTCTAAAGGATATCTTGAGACAAGCATCGAGAATGATGAGGACTATAATGTACTTCAATCACTCTATAGATCCTGAACTTAGTTTGGGGCTAGGCGAGCTAGTTTTCAGAGTTGGTATTGTGCCTCAGACATCTCTCTGTCTACGGATGGTAGCATAGTTCTATGATGATAGCATGACATGCTGGCATCTCTTGGGCGCATTGGCATATGTACGGTCAGAAAATAGTGAACACAACAAAAACTACCTAAAAACCAACTGATAGCCTAGCTAGTTAATCTAGGTGGTAAAAAAAGAATGAGAAAATATAGGAAATAAAGACTAAAATGATAAAGCAAGTAAACAATAACTATGGTGACAAAGATGATCTCAAAAAATTTCCTATTCGCTAGCTAGCTCCACATGTACTTTCACTTGCACACAAGCAAGAAGGGGAAAATTATTGGGGCTGTATAGGGTTCTACCTCAATTAGACCCTCATTTTGGTGTTTCCACCTCCATGGACAACCAGAAAGAAACAAAGTAGAAATATGTGATAAAGGAAAGAAAGGAGAGAAATACACAATACAAAACAATACAATGCTACTCAGCCAAATCACAAAGGAGAGGAGTGAAACATTACCACCTCCACCCAAAATCTCACTAGCCAATGAAGGAGAAAACAAACATGGCAAGGTCACCACAACTACAACTATGATGAAGGAAGCTCTCACAAGACTCCAAGTCCACACAACTATGGATTGCTTCACACTTGCTATGTGGAGTTGATGGAGTGTTGAAATGTTGCTAAAAGTGATAAGAGAATGTAAATATATTGCTTAAAGGATTGTGTAGAGATTTATAGTGGATGAAATGAAGTGAGAATGGATGAATTTGAAGGAGAATAGGGAAGAATCTACCATTTTTGGGGTCAGTTAGTCGAAGAGGGACATAAAAATTTGACCCCAATCAGAGGTGTAATGCCTCTTCCAACTTTAGACATGGGAATCCATCAGGGATGGCAACGTGTTGCAAGGACGTTTGTGCATCACGCGTGTGTCCCTGATAGAAATTATCTCACCAACACAAAAGGCAGACGCCAAGTGGAAGGAAGGCAATTGGGTGATGTGGAATTTATCCTTCAAATTTGATTTTCTAAGGTGAGGGTGTGTAAAATGGGAATTTGTGTAAGAGGTGCAAATTCACTCCTATACATTTTTCCCCCACTTTAGTGAGCATGAATACTGATGAGTGCTTTAGTAAAGTACATCGAAGAGTTAGTAGGGTTTGAAATTTATACCTAAAACATTGAGGAAGTAGACTGTGATCTAGTGAACTCGAAAGCACAGGGCAGGAAAAGGAATCCATAGGTACTCTCCCTAAGGAGCTTCAAACAAAAGACTCCATAGCCAGATAGAACTATGAAGCTACACAAATTACATCGAAGGCCCTCAGACCAATGATGGACAAGTCCTGCAAGATGAAAGCATCTCATAGGCCCAAAAACCTGCAAGGAGGAAACCCCCAAGATCTCTCACATGAAGGAAGCACCAAGAAGTAAGCACCTTACATGCCCACAAACCTTCAAGGAGATAACCCCCAAGATCTCTTGCATGAAGGAAGCTCGATGAAATAAGCATCTTATAGGCTCGTAGAACTACAAGACAACAACCCCCAAGATATCTCACATGAAGAATCCTAGAGGTGTAACTACCTTATAGGCCCGTAGACCTATAAGAAGGTTCCCTCCAAGATCTCACATGGAGGAAACCCAAGGAAGGGGACTCCATAGAGTCAAAAAGTGGCTTTATAGGTGCACCTGCAAAGCAACATGTTTACTCATAGATAAGACATGCCAGAAAACAAAGCAACCACACAACCAATCAAGTGGATAGTCATGTAGACTGCCAACAAGTCGAAAGCTTTCAAAGGGGTCCCTCAGCAACTTGACATAGGGTCCACTGAAGGGACACGCTATTTGAAAATGCGAGAGAATTTTTTTTCTCAAATCAATTCAGCATCAAGGAATTCAAAAGGAAGAAAATTCCCCCTTGCGAGGGGAAGGTAAAGGATGCTCCCAACTTGAGGAAGTTCCTAAGTTCTTTCTTTGAAAATTCATGATGAAGGAAACACATTCCATTAGGTTCATGTCAAGAATATGATCCTTGAAAAAAGCAAGTAAATATTCTAGAGAACAGAGTCATTAGCAATGAATATTCTAAAAATAAAAGTATTATAGAAATGGCGTTGTCACACATGAAAGGGAAAACTCAAGAAAAGAAGAGAGAAAGATAAAAAGAGCGAAGACAAATATCACGAAGAAGAGACATAGGAGTGATCTAATATTTCAAGGTTAGAGCTACTCATAAATATATATAAGTATAATAATAGTATATAAATGAACTATCATCAACCCCCTACTATATCTGACCATGTGAAGAATGCATGAGAAAACAAAGTGAAAATAAAAAATTGGGTCAACATGGAAGGGAAGCCTAAATTCCCCCAACACTTTGCATCATCCCCAATTTTTTGAAAGTCAAACACAAACAATGAAGAATGATGATACAAATAGAAGAAGGTTTATGACACAAAATCACTCCTGTATCCAAGCACCAACAAGGGTGACAAGGGTAATCCAAGAACACATAACACAATCATAGGGGAACACATCACAACACACACATCTAATCTAAAGATAAAGAAGAGGCCTCCCCTTAACACTCATCGACCAAGAGTTCATCCACTTCTCAATCTAGAACGTTATAATGTGAAGGAGGATGAGCATGCAGTGTTGTAATATTAAGGGGAGGAGCTTCTGAACCTCCAATAACAAGTGCTAAGAAAGAAGGACCCACATGGTCCCCTCCAATAGGCTCTTGTGGAGCTATGGTCAGTGACTTTGCAAAAATTGTTGACAAGGCCAAAAATTCATCTAGAGAGTTAAACGTGAGCTTTATTGGAGTGCCATTTCGTACCTCAATGGATAGAGAAGGCTACACATGATATTCACCGCTTGGCTCACTGAATGACTTAGGAGTAGTGACAAACTCAGGGGAAGTCGAGAATTGTTCTGTCACTAAGATAGAACAAGCCAGTGCATGACCACCCTTTGGAGATGGTAAGCTCCTCTTACACCCTCCATTTCTAGAAGGGCCATCCTCTACCTTCTGCTTCATTGGGGAATGCAAACTCTCCATAGAAAAGGAAAGAGGCGTGGAGGAAGAGGAGTAGGAGAAAACCATGGTAGATACCATTGAAGTATTCAACATATCCACGAGTTTAGGGAATGCCAAGATGTCTAGAAGGGAAATCAATAGAGGTAGATCCATTGAAGGAGCAATAAACACCTGCACCTTTCTTGGGTCAGGCACACACACACTCATAGTGGGAGCTGAAAATAAGACTAAACTCATTTGAATGGAATCAAAGGGGAGGAGAGCAGAGGACGCATCAGGAGGCCCTAAAGTAGGGGTGGTTAGCTCCTCTTCTTTCTTCTACAAAGCAGCCTACTCAACTATAAGAGCCTTTTTCCAACGCTTGCACTCACACGTAAGGTGGTTTCTATGACTCTTTGAGCTAGAGGTTGGGGATTGTGAAGGGATGAAAGGATCCTGCTTAGCCATGGGAGTGTCCACTACAACCGTTTCTAGTAGAAGGACAAGCTCTTGAATGGGAGCAGGAGGAAGAGATTGAGAAACAATAGGGGGAGTCCTCTAGTGCCTTGGCAGTGGGCCTATTCCCATTTACTACTTTGGGAGTAGAAGAGGTGGGAGGTTGTGGAGGCTGAGACATAGAGGATTCTCCACAAGGACCCTTTCTTCTTCCATATCAAATAGGCCTAGGCTCCATGGGAAAAACATGAAGCTCAAACGTGGGACACTTGGGCTTTCGCCAAGCGAGCACCATAGGATTCTCTCACAAACATGGATCAGAGTTTGATGGTATGATAGTAGGGTGAGAGGAAGTGCTAGGCTGAAAAATAACTAATGAAGAAGAGGGACCTTGAGAGGGCCTTTCTTCTTCTCTTCTATAGGCCTTGGTGACATCGTTGTCAGCTTTCAAATAGGCCCTATGCAAAATAGCATAAGGTCATGGAGGGTACCTCATTCTAGATACTAAGCTCCCTTTATTATACTTCTGATATGTCTAGTACATGAGGTCCTTCCTAGGAAGAAGGGGACCAATGGGTGTAGGCCAAAAGTGATCTAAAGAATAACTACCATACTCAACCAGTGGTCTCTAACCAGTGTCATGGATCACATGTACAAAAACCTCATGAATAAAATTTAAACATTTGTGTACAACTGAGGGAACTATGTTCATAGCTACTAGCCAAGGGATGCCTAGCTTCACTCTAAAGAGTTTAGACATCAGGATTATGTCAAACAACAAGTTTATGGATTTAGATCTGACAAGTACTGACAAAACAATACTACCAAGGGGGGGTATGGAAACTCTGTTATGCATACAAATGGTGCTCATAGGTGCGTTGTACCCATTTTTTTGCTAGAAGTTAATTAACATGATATCCTTAGTTATAATGTTCACCTGAGACATTGGGTCAATAAGAACACCTACTACAATGTTCCGATTGATTCACATAGGGATGTAAAGAGGAGATGACTCTCTATTAAATCTCCCATTGGTAGGTCTTGCGAGGTGAAGGTTATACTAGTACTACTACTCACAAGCTACATAGAGGGGATAGGTAGATGCAGAAAAAAGGCCATTTTACACACTAAACAATGTTCTCACAAATCCCCCCAAAGGTTTGAAATAGGACAGTGACCTAGTTAAGGTTTTTCTCCACAATACTTATGCAACATTCCAACTATGCCTACTAGGGGTCACAAGTTGGGTTGTAAGGTTAAAAGCCTCACAATACTCACACCTACAATGCTCCTAGGACTCGAGGAAAGGAGCCTTTAGTACCACAAAATGGAACCAAAAAAGGTTCATTTCGGGTCCACCAAAAATGTAAGAGAAGGGGACCAACCACATCAAAGGGTATAGGTCAAGGAGAGCTGAGAGTGGAAGGCTACCTTAACTTACCTCACTCTAAAGGATATGTTGAAATAAGGATCAAGAATGATGAGGACTATAATGTACTTCAATCACTCTACAAATCCTATACTTATTTTTGTGTTGGGTGAGCTATTTTTCAAAGTTAGTACTATTCCTTAGATTTCTCTCTATTTGAGGAAAGCAGTGTAGTTCTAGGACGATAGTGTGTTGCGCTGGAATCTCTCGGGTGTGCTGGCATCTATATGGTCAGAAATAGTGAACAAAACACAAACTAGCTAAAAACCAACTGACAACCTAGCTAGTTAATTTGGGTGGTAAAATAAGAAAGATAAAATATAAGAAATAGAGGGTAAAATGATAAAGAAAGTAAATGAGAACTAGGGTGACATAGATGATCTCACAAAAGTGCATGTTTTCTAGCTAGCTCTACATGTACTTTCACCTTCACACAAGCAAGAAGGGGAAATTTTTTGGGGTTGTATAGGGTTTTTCCTTAGTCAGATCCCTATTTTGGTGTTTCCACCTCTACGGATAGCCAGAAAGCAACGAAGTAGAAATATGTGATAAAGGAAAGAAATGAGAGAAATACAAAGTACAAAACAATACAATGCTACTCAACCAAATCACAAAGGAGAGGAGTGAAACATTACCATCTCCACCCAAAAGCTCACTAGCCAATGGAGGAGAAAGCGGACTTGGCAAGGTCACCACAGTAGAAACTGTGATGAAGGGAGCTCTCACAAGACTCCAAGCCCACATTGGTATGGCTTGCTTCACACTTGCTATGTGGAGTTATTGGATTGTTGTTGCAATGGAGTGTTGAAATGTTGTTGGAAGTCCTAAGAGAATGTCAATCTATTACTTAGAGGATTTTTTAAAGATTGATAGAGGATGAAATGAAGTGAGAATGAATGAATTTGAAGGAGAATAGGGAAGAATCTTCCATTTTTTAGGTCAGTTGGTGGAAGAGGGAAGTTACAAATCGACCCCAATTAGAAGTGTAATGCCTTTGCCAACTTCAGTGCACAAATATGTTAGGGATGATAACACACCATGTTGATGTTTTCATGTCACCCATGCATCACTGGAAAAAATTATCTCACTAACACAAAGGACAAATGCCAAGTGGAAGGAAAAAAATTGGGCGATGTGGAATTTCTCCTTTAGATTTGATTTTCTAAGGCGAGGGTGCATAAAAGGGGAATTTACGTAAGGTGTGTAAGTTCACTCCTAAACAATTCTTTCAAAATTGAACTCTTTGGGGTGTTAAAGGCATGCTTCTAGTACAAAAAGAAAGTTCATGTAAGGTGTAACTAGCCTATAATTAATATAAGTGACAACCAAAAAAATAAAAAGGGAAGAGGTGAAATGATGGTCTTGGCCCCTCCACCAAAAGTTGGGGACAAAGAACTTGGGGGAGGTGATGAGCTCGTGGGGGAGTGCCCATTGGCTGTGTGTGAAGAGGCCAAAACAAGTAATAGTGGATTATGTGAAAATATTTTTAAAAGTGTTGGTTTTAAAATCCTTGAAACTCTTAACCTGAATCTCTCATAGGAGGAAGAAAGCATCATTGCCAAGAAAGGGTATCTATTCAGAAATGTTGAGGACCACAATGATATTTTGATCCCCCCACCATTGACCTCACCATCTGAGTACCTAAGTTGCTAGCAACAAGGGGATAAAGGTGCCACTGAGGTGGTGGAATTGCCCCAAATGGAGATCAATAAACCTAGTCACCATAAAAAAAATGCATAGGAACTTGTGATACACAAGATCAAAAAGAAAATTTCTTTGAATTAAAAAAATAAACTAATTAAAATGGCATGGGTGAGAAGCAATTACATGATGCGAGTTCCCACCCCATGAAAATTAAGATCTTTCATAACTAAGAAAGTAAAATCCAATTAATCCTTAAAGATCCTCTTGTGGATCATACTATAGAAAAAAAAAATTATGAGTATGTCCCCAAAGGATGTTAGGGATAGAATTAATAAAGCACTAAGCCCTTCCAATTTAGAATCAAAAACTTGTTCAAGATGCTACAATAAAATCCCATGTGAAATTGTGTCTCACCAAGTGGATTTAAGTTTGGAAACAAGCAGCCCTGAAAATGCTCCACTCTCCTCCAAACTATGGGATGTTCAAAGGGATCCCATGCTGAACCTACAAAATGAGAACATCAGCCAAAAATAGGAATTACAAGTATTTAAAGACTATTGTAACCCGACATGGGATAAGAGAGAAGAAGGTCAAAAAGGAGATCCAGAGGAACAAACCCCTAAAAACCTCTCTATCCCCACTTGTGGGGAAATTAAATACTCATTTGCATACATGTTGAATCAAAAAAAGGAAAAAAAGAAAGAGGAAAAAGGAGTTAACTTTCCCCTATGTAAGAAACAACAATGGGAAAAAGAACCCTCCTAAATGCTTCAATGTTTTTAGGAATATAGAAGAAAGTGCATAAGTCATGGATGTAGATGACTCTTAATTTCATCTCTTGGAACATCAAGGGAATGGAATCCCTTGATAGGAAATATAGTATTAGAAGGCTACTCAATCAAGAAAAAGTTAAAGATATTGTCATGCTACAAGAAGTTAAGGTAGTTGGGTATACGCTACAAGCTAACCTTGGATTTATATGGAGGGATGCCATCTCCTTTCACACTAACCTTGAAAGAGGTAAAGGTCGGGAATTTTTACTTGTCTCCAATAATTGGAGAAAGTGGATAGTAGAGCATGGGACCTCCCCCTATAAAATGGTAGTGTGGGTCTTATTTGAAAAATATAACCTAAAATTTGGCATTTGCACCGTATATGCACCTAATGAATACAATTAGAGGTGTGTTGTGGGACTGTCTTTGTAAACACATTGATATCCCTTGGTTGTTAGGGGAGGATTTTAATATGGTGGAAAGTCCAAAATACAAGGTTGGTGGTATAGATATGGGATGGAAGGAGAATGAATTTTTTTTTTGGTACAAGATGAAAAACATGTTGAAACTCTTTGACCTTTTGGAAGGCACCAAGAAGATGAAAAAATCCATATGGTACACTTGGTGTAACTCATAGTAGGGAAATAAGAGAATATACTGCAGACTTGATATGTTATATGCCCAAAGGGATTTATTCTAGTTTGATCAAGTGGAAGAAGAAAATAGTAGGGTAAAAGTCAAACCCTGGACACTTTTAGATCATCATCCCATAATGGTCAAAATAAACATTGGTAGCAAAAGAGAGAGTCTTGCCAAAAAAGATTAAAAAAAAATTGATTGAACACAAGCCTTTTAAAAATGGATGACTGCAATAATGCTATTTTTACCCTTAGAGAGATAAAGAAGTGGGCCAGAGCCAACCAACCAATAATAGAAAGATGGAACAAAAATGTACAAGGTTGGGAAAGAATTTTCTAGGCCATCAGGAAAAAAAGAGCCAAGGACATGAGGAGAACAACAAATATTCTGCAAAAGAACCTACTAGAAGTGGAGTCATGCCTACAAGAGGATCCACAAAACTTGTTAGCTAATAAGGAGTTAGTCCACATAAAAACCCAATTGAGGAAAATCCAGAGCTCTAAGGAAAAAGGTATCAAGAAAAGAGAAAGAATAAACTAGTTAACTCAAGGAGATAGGGGTTTAAAGTTCATTTTCAGGTGTTTGAAATCTAAAGAGAGTAAAGAAGTTGTTGATGATATATGGGATGAAGCAGGCCTTATCAAAGACCTAGAAGTGATAAAAGAAAAATTCTTCCAATTCTATGAAGTACTCTTTACCTCTGAGTGCCATGGACCTCTAGGGGATGAAGCAAGGAACATATGTAAGGGGTTAATCCCAAGAAAGGTCTCCAATGAGATGGAAAAAAATCATTATCCAATAGATTACTAAATATGAGATTGTTAATGCAATCCTCTCACTCAAGAATGATAAATCTCCAAGTGTAGATGGCTTCCCAGTGGAATTTTATAAAAAAATAAATCAAGTGGATAAGTGAGGACCTGCTGCAAGTTTACTTAGAAGCTATTGAGATGTGCTCACTAGGGAAATCTATCAACCATGGAATCATTAAGCTAATTCCTCAAGATGGTGACAAATCCCTTATTAAAAACTAGAGACCTATTACTCTCTTAAATGTCTCCTATAAAATTCTAGCCAAGGATATTGCCAAAAGGATAGAGAATGTTCTTCCTAAAATTATCAACACTCAAGCATGGTTCATAAAGGGGAGAACTACATCATAGAAAATATACTTACCAACTTCCAAGAGGCTATGGAATGGGTTAGAATCTCCAATCAAGATGTTGGAATGCTACTCTTGGATTTCAAGAAGGCCTATGACAAAATTGAGTGGCCATTTATTCTAATGGTGCTAGAAGCCTTTTGCTTTCTAGCATTCTTCTACAAAATAATTAGAACTCTATTGAAAGATGCCACTGCACAAGTGGATGTTAATAGACAACTAACTAAATATTTCCAACTATAAAGGTTTATTAGACAAGGGTTCTGGCTTTCCCCAACACTGTTTGTAATTGCAACTGATGCTCTACATTATATTCTAAGGGAATCCTCATTGAGCCCAAGAGTACAAGGGATCTTACTACCAAATAAAGAAGAAAGTTTATAAATATCCAGTTTGCTAATGATACAACTATGTTTGTAAAGCTAGACCAAAACAACTTTGAATTCCTAATGAGAAAATTGTAAATATTCAATCAAGTAGCAAGGGCTAAATTTTTTAAGGAAAAGTCAATAATGCTAGCTTGGAATAAAAAAAAACCAAAGTGGTTACAAAGCTTTGAGTTCCAATGGGAAGGTCCCAAAATAAAAAATTCAAGTACTTGGGGATCCATTTTGTAATTGACCCAAACTCGAAAGACATGTGGAACTTGTTAGAAAACAAAATTGAAAAGAAACTTAATGCATGGAATAGGTAATACCTCTCCATTGCAAGGAGAGCATAGGTGTGTCAAAAAATAATCTCATCCTATAATATCTACCATGCTTTGGTGTGGATGTTCAGTAGCTATCAAATCTAGTCTATTCAAAAGAAGATAAGGAAATTCCTTTGGTCAAACGGTAAAGGGGAAAAAAAAAACATTCTATGAAATGGGAGGTTTGTTGTATTGAAAAGAAAAGAGGGGGCCTATGACTAAAGGATCTCAGGCTACAAGGAATAGCTCTAGCATTAAAATGGATCTGTAGAATCCTTAAGGGAAATGAGCCTTGAAAGGTCCTAATCAGAATAATATTGTGAATGTTGTACCTAAATATGTAAAAGCTTGGAGAGACCTACCTCTATGTTCACGACCTTATCTTTGGTAGCTTTGTTGTTTCCCCTGCTAGATCCAATTTCTTTAATATTCTTTGGAAATATTGGGATCTAAGGAAAAAGGCTATCCTAAACAAATACCTGGTGGAGAAAGATTAGAACAATAATTTCCTAATTAAATCTATTTGGTGGAACACTTTTCACAATGGGAAAACCCTTTCCCTTCTCCAAGGATTCCCTGCAAGTGAGTGGAATAGAAAAGGGGTCTAAAATTTCCTAAACCTAATTAGAAATGAAAAGTTCATCAGTTGGGAGCAAGTGAGCAATGAATTTGGCATTCCCTCTACACAAAAAATAATTTATGAAAGAATTAAAATGCAAAAAGAAAATGCTGAAAAAGCTAAAAAAGTTAGTAAAGATAATCTTGATCACCTTGTGTGCCTCACTAATGAAAATCTAATAAAGATTAAAGATAAAGAATTTTATCAATTGGTGGCCCACCCATCGAAATTGGTGAACAACTTAATAAAAATGGGAACACTAATTATGGCTAGAAATATTGTAATAAGGTTTTCACTAATCCGTGGAATAATGTGATTGAACCAAAAAAAGAAAATTTTAAATGGATGATGCTTCTACAGAAACTGCCTAACTTTGACTCAAAAGGCAATACTAGTATGTATGAAATTTGTAAGAAAAATGAATCTATCTCTCATTTACTCCTTGATTGTTATTTTACAAAAAAAAAAATGGAATCATTTTCTAATTAATGTTTCATCACTTAATAGAAAACAAAAAATTATTATTGGAAAAGTTGCAAACATTGGAAAAGGAAATAATTTATATTGGCTTATTCTTACTACTGAAATTTTGTGGTTTCTATGGAAAACTAGGAATAGTAAAAAATACCAAGGCTTGAGGAGGGAGATTATTGATTCCAATCATAGACTCACTACTTATAATGCTTTCTCATGGGTATCTAGAATAGTGTAAGTCACCAAAGAAAATTTTTTAAACCTCATACAAAAAGGAAAAAAAAATAACCAAAGAGGAGCTCTTCCATGCTAATCAATGGATTTTCTTCAAACTGGACTTAGAGAAGACTATGGAGAGAAAACCAAAGGAAAAAAGGGTGGCCACTAAAGACAAAGGGAATGTGAAGAAAGACAATCAGAAACACCTTATGCACATTAAAAATGTAATAGCTATAAATGTAATAGATTTTCAGTAGCATCAATACAATATTAAGTAATGTAGGAGGAAGAAAACTAACAACCATGTGAGGTAGATTTTGATGAACAACAAGTATAATCAGTTTTGTATAGAAAATGAACAACAAATGTAACCTTTCTTAATCTTGTCCATTGGTTCGGTGGACCCATTTTTTGTTTATTATAATGAATACCAAAAACAAATTAATCATTGAAGAATTTTTTATTTCAAGTTGAGCTAGACCTCAAATTAATAATATTGAAAAAAGGGATGATCCAAGGATCAAGGTTTTTTTCTAGGTTCCATCGTATAGTTGATTGACATTTGGTGAGAGTACCTAGTGGATGAGGTCAGAAAGAAGATTGGGTGGGTCATTATATGGGAGATTTGGGGGAAGGCACATGATAAAACTATTACTAAAATAATATCCAAGATAATAGTAGAGTGTGTAATATTATAGAAAACATTGATATTACCAATTTTGTGTGCAAGTTCAATAACTATGATACTATTAATTCCATTGAGCTTTGAAAAGGGATTAAATAATAAGAAAGTGTTTATTAAGGGGTTGAATTTTTGGGTTATTGAAGATCTTATTCAAGTGGCTATTTAGTGAAGGGAACCAAGGTGTTCAAGTATAGGATATTGGGAGACAAATCTACTTTCTTGTTCGTTAAAAGTGGGAAAGAGATTAAGAAACTATATTTAGGCTATGCTAGGTAGTCCCTCAAATCCCCATGAAATGAGATTTATACAGTATAAAATACATGTAATGTGGGAAAAAGTGATCTAGGATCTAAATCACAATTCTTCCAACATCACATAGGAAAGGACTAAAATTGATCTCAAACACCCACTTGGCTGTACTATCCTCAATGGAAGAGCCAAAATGGTGGATTAGGGTTTTAGTCCTTTTTTGTGGGGAGGGGTGAATGATTAATTCATTTTAAACTGATCTAATTTGATAATGCAATGATGTAATTATGTTAACTATAAAATACAATGAAATTTTATGATTTCTAGAAAATACAAAACAAAGAAACAAAAATAGAATTCAGAGTAGAAGAGTGCAAACATAGAGGAACATGGCATATAAATTTAAGCTTGAGATGAATGGATAGGGGTGTTAGGTTCCCTAGACCTACAAGAAAATACTCAGACTCATTCATACTCTTGTTACTCCATATCTATAGGTTCTTCTCTAGACTCAATGCTATAACTTCATCTATCCCTAATAAAATCTACTTTCCTTAATTTTATGACTTGTAGGGCTTAAAATATTGAGTGAACAATTAGGTTTTCAATCCCCTCCAATTCAGCTTTTGATCTATAACCTACACACAAGAAAGGGGGAAAAGGGTTGTGTTGTACAAATTTTTACTTGATTCAAACCTCATTTTGTTATTTCTACCTCCACAATGGCTATGATGATGTAAAAGAGAGCTTACCCTCGGCTGAGTAGAGGCTAGATAATAAAAAAGTGATAAATTGAAAATTGTTACAACTCACCACTCAGATTGTCATTCCTTGATGGACTAAAGTCATTTTACTCATCACCTTCAAGGAGAAATTGATTTATTTGAGGTCTTGCAAGTGTTATTATTTATAAAACAAATAAACATGAAACATAAAAAAAATTACATGAAAACATGATGCATGATAGAAACAATTTTCCTATAATTCTTCTCCTGATTGCTCAATTTCTCAATTAAAAATGATAAGGATGCTTCTCACAATTGCTATCTCTTATGGGTATGTGCAGGATCATCATGGAAAAAATAGGCCCTTAAGTGGCAATGAAAATTTAGAAAAATCAGAGTTCGGCAACTTGACATAAAAATTTGAATTAGTTATCTATATTATTTCAAAAATATGTAAGAATAGAATTTGTGGAAAATTGAATGTAGTTTCTAAACTACTAAGTCTATTTTATTTTTTTAAAAGTCTATTTGGTGAAAATTTGAAATTTCAACGCAGTTGTACTTAAATTTCAGGGAAAAAATAAGAAGTAGGTGTCTGTCTGACCACCCTAACCACAATAAAATGATAATATTTTTTTATAAGATTTTAGAGATAAGTAGAGGACTCATGTCCGGATGTGACGCATATTTTTTTGTAATT